>PVIC010012607.1:0-39224 GCA_004025085.1 Thryonomys swinderianus
TGGTATGTGGTATTGATTGCTGGTGGGCGTGAGTCACCACGCCCAGCATTCTCCGTGGTTACCGGGATCGAACTCAGGACCTTGCACTTGCGAGGCAGGCGCAGGAACCACTGAGCTAAATCTCCGGCCCAAGAAAGTTGTATTTTCTTAATCCACATCAGTTGATAGACATTTAAATATCCAACAGTTGATAGATGTGATTACATAGTGATTATATCTCGGATATTGTAGATAGTGCTGTAATAAAGATTTTTGCATGTAAATTTTTTTTTCAGTACCAGGGATTGAACTTAGGACCTTGTGCTTACAAGGCAAGCACAGCACCACTGACCTAAATCCCTGGCCCTGAATATAACTTTTATTACAGTATAACATATTTGTAGTATAATGCACATATGAAAAGGTGTACATATCAGTGTACAGAACTCAGTGAATTTTCAGGAACAAATTACCAGCACCCAAACCAGGAGAAGAGCATTACCAGAGTTGTGGAAGCCTAGCCTCTGCTTCCTCTGTTCAGCTATGCTGCATTTAGTCTCAGCGGGCCTGAGCCTCGCCTGAAAACTGGGAGAGGATCCTGACTCACTCTGTTGGGTTATTGGAGATGAGTAGGAAAACCTCGATACAGCGCATGCAGCCGTCGTGTGATACAGGATAGGAAAAAGAGAGGTGAAACTGCTAACTATTCTAGAAAGAAGTAGGAACTGTCACAGAAGAAATGGCCACAGACAGTGAATCTTGCTATTTAGAGAAAGTACAGTCAGTCAAGTGAGTGGGCTGCATTCATACAGATATGGATTTGGAGGCCCACTGGGCCCACTTCCTGTGAGATCCTGGGGTGATCTGAGCATTAGAAGGTTTAATTGATCTGTGGGTGATTCTCTTGTACAGCCTGGGCTGAGAGCCAGCACCCGAAACCTCTATTTTCTCAGCAGTGAAACAGAGTTTTAAAATAGCTACTATGCGTTGGAGTAACTTGCAGAGTCAGTGCAGTTATGCATGGTAAGTACCTAACACACACTTTGACCCAGAGGAAGTCAGTACTTTTCATATTATTGTTGTTCTGCCTCGCATTTATATATCGGGTCTTAGATAGACCCTTCCCTTAATATGTTTGACTCCAGAATTCACTGCATGTTTTCTGGAAAGAGCTGGTAGTAAATATTGTGCACTTAGTGGGCTGTATGTGGCACATTTACCCAAGTTGGCTTCTGCAGTGTGAAAGCAGCCATAACATCAAGCAAACCAGCCACCGTGTCTGGGTCTAATTGATGCTTCATTTACAGAGATAAATTTACATTTCATATCACTTGCACCTGTCATGAGTTAGTCTCCTTTTGATTTTTTTTTCAGCTGTTTAAAAATACAAAACCAAAAAAAAAAAAAATACAAAACCATTCATAGTTTAAACTGTCCAGAAAAAAAAATTCAGCAGTTCAGATTTAGATCACAGGCTGTGGTTTACTGAGTCTCATTTTATTCTTTCAGTATTTCTTCATGTGATGAAAGACTGCAGTGAGGTTCCTGGAATTTTTGTATGTCCCTTTGTTTTAGGGTTCTCCGCATTATCTTAATCTCTCTTTCTCCTGCTCTGATGCTTTCCCTCTCTGGCACTGCTGTGTTACACCGTGCTGTAGTTCACACAGCCGAAGGTCTGATACCAGAAACAGGCCCAGGACCTGTCTCCCAAAACCCTGGCACAAGATCAGTGGCTCCTACTAAATTCCAAGCTTGTGCCGAGACTTTTCAAGGCATCTCCTAGCAACCGCCTTCTGTTCTTTCTCCCTCTGTGGCCCCCTGTCTCCCCACCCCCTGCCATTCAGACTTCCCAGCTTCTGACTTACAAAGAGGGCTGGGGATCCCTGGGCTGCCACAGTGGGGTCTGACCATCTGCAGCCCCTGCCCCCAGGCTGAGGCTGCTTTTGGTCTGGGGGTGCTAGCTAGCCTTCTGGGTCAGCTTCGCTGTGGACTTGTGGGCAGGTGGAGGTTCCCTGCAGACCAGCTCTCTGCTCCAAGTGACGCCCCTCCTTCAGCACCAAGGCCTTCACCGTCATTGTTACTCACTTTGTTTATAATGTTTGGCTTTCTGTAGTTCATGCAACAGGAAAACTTTTTTTTTTTTTAAGATCCACAAGCAAAACAAAATTAAGGGTTTTAGAAAACACAGGAGGATCTATTTATAAACCATGCAAGAGAGAACAATTCTTTATATTTGTCCCCCTTGGGAATTTGTGGGTATCTGTCTGTGGCAGGTGTCGGTGAGTGGCATTGCTGGGTCCCAGGATATGTGTGCTTTTATAGTTTAATAGATATAGTGGGATAGTTTAGAAATAAGGTTACATCAGCATAGCAAATGGCTCCCACCAGCAACAGCTGAGAGTATCCTTAACATACATGCTCTGGGACACTTGATTCAATCAAAATGCTATATTGAGTGAAGAATGTCTACTTTTTTTTTTTTTTTCAAAGACTGTGTACTTCTAAAATTTTTAACAGGTACTGCTAACCTGCCTTCACTGTGTAAATTGTGTTCTTTAATTTATACTTCTTATAGCAATATTCCTGTTTCCTAGACTGTGCCTTAACCAGCACTTGGTTTTATCAGATTTTTTTTCCATCACTTCAGTGGGTAAAAAAATGTTGTTTCTCATAATTATTTCTCTGTTTACAATTGATATTGAGTGGGTTCATTTCCCTTCTCCTGGAATACTATCAGAGTCACAGTCAAAAGTCTAAAGATGGGCTGGAGATTTAGCTCAGTGGTTCTGCCACCTGCCTTGCAAGCGCAAGGTCCTGAGTTCTATCTGGTAACTACATACAACAATGCAGGGCATGGTGACTCACACCCACCAGCAATCAGCACCACATACCACAGTGCCAGGTGTGGTGGCTCACGCCTATAATCCCAGCACTTGGGTGGCAGAGATAGGAGGATTGCTGAGTTTGAGGCTTGCCTGGACTACATAGTGAGCTCAGGGCCAGCCTGAACTACACACCGAGACCCTGTCTCAAAAAAAAAAAAAAAAGTCTAAAGATGCAGCTCAGTGGTAGAGTACTTGCCTAGCATACTCAAGTCCCTTTGTTTGATCCTGAGCACCACACAAGGTAAAGAAAGAAACAAATTCACAGGCAGTTGAAGAGACCAAAGGCTGTAGTGGTGCATGCATATAATTCCATCGATGTGGGAGGCTGAAGCAGGAGACTCACAAGTTTGAGGCCAACTAGGGCAACTCAGAGACTGTCTTAAAAAAATAAAGAGAGTGAGGGAGTACTCAGTACTTAAGAAGTTGAAGTAGAAAGATCACAAGTTCAAGGCCAGTGTGGGCATTTTAGAGAGACCTTGTCCCAAAATGAAAAACTCAAGAAGACCAGAGATATAGCTTAGTGGTAGAATGCCTTCCTAGTATGTGCAAGACCTGGGGTGGGGAAGGAGTAGGAGAGACTTCTGTATTGATTGAGTACGTGATGGAGTTGGATAATCCTGGACTAAAAACCTGCTTGTTCTCCTTAGCAGTCTGTGATATTGGATCAAGTTGAGTACCTCTGCTCCTCGGTGGCTTTTTCAATGTGTAAAATGGTGGTGATTTTCTTGAGTGCTATTAGAAGGTCATAGCGTTGGACAAAGAGTTTATGAAACCCTCAAAGTGTTGGCGAGTGTGGCTCCTGCAGAATGTCTTGCAGAGATTTTTTTTCTGAGACAAGCTCTTACTTTGTAGTTCAGGCTGTCCCTGAGCTCACCATGTAGCCCAGGCAAGCCTCAACTCAGCACTCCTCCTGCCTTTGCCTCCTGAGTGCTGGGATTACAGGTGTGAACTCCCATGCCCTGCACTGTGGTAGTAGTGCTGATTGCTGGTGGGTGTGAGTCACCACACCAGTATTGTTGTATGTGATTACCAGGGACCTTGGTGCTTGCCAGGCAGGCACTGGAACCACTGAACTAAATCTCCAGCCTGTTGCAGAGATATTTTTGTAAATTCATGTGTCTGGGGGTTCCTCTAGCAGGAGCCCGTCTCATCACAGGCTTGGTAGTAGAGATCCAAGGTTTTTCTTTTCCATGAGAAAATTTTCAGAGAGACTCATTGAGTCAGCTAACTAGATGTCAGTTTTTCTGCCATTGGCTGGAATTCTTCCAACTCAGCATGGTAACGCTGGCTCGTGCTGGTTAGAAGCTTGGCAGTTATGTATGTCTATAAACAGTCAAGATGGGAATAGAGATAAATGACTATGGAACACATGTGGTCCATTTGTCACACCAAATCGTTCCAACCCTGGAGTCCAGGGAACAGTTGTGAAGAGTATCACCAAAGACAGACACTCTTCAGCAAATGGTACTGGAACAATTAGGTGTCTGTCTGGCAAAAAGTGACCATAGTGCCTATTTTACTTTGTGTTCAGTGATTAATCTGAAATGGTTCGTGCAAGAAAATAAAAAGCATAAAACTTCTAGAAGAAAGTGTAGAAAATTCTTTGCAACTTTAAGGAAGGCAGAGATTTCTCAGGATATTAAAAAACACAAACTATAAACTGTCCAATAGATAAATAGGACTTTATCACAATTTAAAACTTCTGCTCTTCAAAAGATACCACTTAGAAAATATTTACTCTACTGACAGAGGATTTCTATCTTGAAATATAATGATTCTTATAACTCATTAATAAAATGACAACCCACTTTTTAAAGGTTTTAAAAATTTAACAAGATGCTTTGCAGAAGAAATTGTGTGAATGGTTAATAACTTCATGAAAAACTTCTTAACAAGAAAATGTATATTAAAACTCCACTGAGATGTGATTATACTCCCTACTGGGCTGACTAGGTTTAAAGGTAAATGCGTGCTGGGGTGTAGCTCTTTGGTAGAGCTAACTCTGGGTTCAATTATGAGCATCTCAAAAAATTAATTAAAAGCTAATAATACCAAATGGAAACTGGAACTGTCATTAAATTACTGGTGGGACTATAAGATAAAATAAATTCCTTTAGAGACATTTTGTAATTGGTCAGTTTCATAAAACAATACACTCACACTTAATGTTGTCCCCACCGACACTACTCTTTTTCTTTGTTCCATTTTTTGGAACCCAGCGCTAGCGACTGAACCCAGAGCTCCAAGCACAGCAGGCCCTGAACCACAGAGCTGCATCCTCAGCCCTAGCAGTTCTGCCCTTAACTGTGTGTCTGTTAGGAGCTTAACTGTGTCCCCAAATTGCTACTGTGAACTCCTAACTTCTGGTTCCTTGGAATGTGACTATATTTGGAGATGCTGGTTTTAAAAAGATAATTAAGGTAACACAAATCTACAAAACTTAGGGGAGACCTAATCCATTCCGCCTGGTATCTTTGTAAGAGGAAAAACGTTGGAGCCAAGTCTGGTGGCACAAGCCTGTAATCCCAGCTGCTTGGGAAGCTGAGGCAGTAAGACGATGAGTACAGGATTAGCCTGGAGAAAAGACCCCCCCCCCCAAAAAAGCCAGGCATGGTGGTGCACACGTGCAATTCTAACACTCTAGAGGCTGAGTTAGGAGGGCTGCAAGTTTGAGGTAACCCAGGAAAGTTAGCAACTTAGGGAGACTTGTCTCAAAATTAAAAATAAAAAGGTCTGGAGGTAGTGCTCAGTACAAAGACCCCTGGGTTCAATGTCTAATACTGCAAAGAGGAAAAAGAAGAAGGGTTTCGGGGAGGAAAGAGGAGGAGGAAGAAATTTGGACACAGGGTACAGGATGTATGAGAATGAAGGGTAGGCTGTGAGGACACACAGAGAAGGCGGCCATCTGCAAGCCCAGGAGAGCGGTTTCCAGAGACACCAGTGCTTGGTGTCAGATTTTCAGCCTCCACAGAGCTATGACAAATAAAGTTCCATTGCTGAACTGTCCCATCTGTGGCATTTCATTTCAGCACCCCTAGCCCAGTAATGCAATATCTAAGAAAAATGAAAACCTATATCTAATACGATGACTTGCATGTGGATGTTCTTAGGACCTTTATTCCTAATGATCTAGTGGGTAAGAAATGGAAGCAAACCACATGTTCTTCATGTGAGTAGCTCATGAGTAGCTGAACAAGTCACAGTGTAATCCACTCAAGGGAATCTTACTCAGCCATTAAAAATAACTGAACTATGCATACATGTAGCAACTTGGTGATCTTCAAAGAAACTAGAGACAAAAGAGTATATACTGTCTGATTCCACTTATATCAAAATCTAAAAAAAATCTAATCTATCATAACAGACAGCTCATCAGTGATTAGTATAGCTCATCAGTGATTAGTATAGAGTAGTATAGGAAATTAGGTAGGAAAGAACATAAGGGACCATTTTTGTGTCATGGAGGGTTCTGTATCTTGAGTGTGGTTGTGCTTATACAAGTGAGTACAGTGGTCAAAACTCAAGTAGGTTAAACAGTAACAATGTCTTTTGTTTAAAACTGATTTTATTGTGGTACTGGGCGTGAAACCCAGGGCATGGCATATGCTAAGGAGAAGCCCTGGCAGTAAACTACATCCTCAATTAGGCTTTTTTTTTTGAGATAGGGTCTCGTTTTGTAGTTCAAGCTGGCCCTGACTTCACTATGTAGCCCAGGCATGTCTTGAACTCAGCAATCTTCCTGCCTCTGCTTCCTGAGTGCTGGGATTACAGGTGTGAGCCACCATGCCTAGCACTGTGGTATGTGGTATTGATTGCTGGTGGGCATGAGTCACCATGCCTGGTATTGTTGTATGTGGTTATCAGGGGTTAAACTCAGGACCTTGCACTTGCTAGGGAGATGCCAGAACCACTGAGCTAAATCTCCAGCCCTCAATTGGGCAGTTTTAAAATAAATATGATCTGGGTTCTGAAGAGGTTTGGAAGCCCTGCCCTGGATGCAGTTCACAACAGATGAGGGAGAGGGAGACAGCAATTTCTGGGTGGATAACCAAAGTGTCTTGTCACCACAGGAGGTACGAGGAGGAGACTAGTGAAAATGAGGGAGCAGCTGAGGAGGAGGAAGAGGGAGAAGAGGACGTTTTCACTGAAAAAGCCTCCCCAGATGTGGATGAGTACCTGGCCGTGAAGGTAGGAAGAGCCGTCATTCTGCCTGCTGATGGGGAAATTACCACTAGGCTTCAAATGGAAGCAGCCAGAGAGGGTTTGTGCTGTCTCTGAAGGGCCCTCTGCCGTAGCTTGTAGAATAGTGTCCCCTCTTGGACTTGGGGTCATTTTGGTGACTGTGAACCAGGAGGGGTTGACGTGACCCTGTCTTCTGCTTCCTGTGCGTTCTCTTTCCTCTGGACGCATATTACACTTTGCACTTCTGTGTCTCAGCTTATCCTGGCTGTGTGTGTAGTCCAGGCAGTGGACCCATCCCTGCCCTGCCTCCATTTCTATATGTCTGAAATGGACCCAGTATCACCAGCCTTGCCGACAAGTTCAGAGGCCTTGAAGGAATGTATTTCCCGATTTGAGTGTGCTGAAAGTACAAAAGGAAAAAGGAGCCTCATCTGCTTCCTTCGCTTCCTGTTTCCCTGCCTCACTAGACTGGGGTGACAGGTTAGATTCACTCTCCATAGAGAGCCAGCTCTCTGTCCTTCTGGCTTGCAGCTTGAGCACCCATCATCGCTGAATGAGGCCCCTGCAGAGCTAGAGCTGCAGGTTGTCCCCCCAGAGTGCCTGGCCATGGGGCACTGGAGAACTTGGGCATCATCCCTCTACCTCCACCACACCCAGGTTGTCTGTGGATCTTCAGCCAGAGGGGCCGCCTTTCTCTAATCACACAAAGTCCCATGTAGAATTACAAGTCCCTACCTTGAGATGCTTTTCTTTATTACTACTGACTGCTGTGTATGATATTAGAAAACCCAATGCCCTTACTTTTAAAAAAGGCTCTCTGGTTTCCAGGAAAGCATCAGTAATTCTGGGCTGGGGCAGTGGAGACCTCAAGTGTGGTTTCTGTCAAAATCTGGCTTGTACATATGTCTTGAGGATTGCAGTCCGGCGTGGTAGGACTTGAGGGCCCTCTACTGCTCCTGTGAGTCTGTCTGGGCACCATCCTGGCAAGGCTGGATTGACGATCCCAGCAGAGCTCAATGAAGAAGCTCTGTGAGCCAGAAACAAAGTGACAGGAGTCAGTGAGGAGGCTCCCAAAGAGGGGCTGAGATTAAGTGGACACTGGTGGCCTCAAGGCTGTGGCTTTTTCCTCAGGTGGACAAGGAGACCAACACGGATGCTGTGGTCCCATCCCCCACAGTGGTACGGCCCAAGGACCGGCGGGTGGGTACCCCTTCTTCAGGGTCATTTCTTCGAGGGAGTACCATCATCCGCTCGAAGACCTTCTCCCCTGGACCCCAGAGTCAGTATGTGTGCCGGGTAAGCAAGCCTGCAGCGCCATCCTCCACCACTAGGACCACCCAGCTCTCAGGGCACACCTGATGACTCATGTGAATGGGTTTCTTCCTGCAGGTAAACTGAGCCTGAGTTTCCTCATGGGAGGTTCACAGATCTGCTCCTAGATTGGGTTTTATTGATTATTAATCGACTGGTCATTGTAATTTAATGACCACAGGAAAATAACATGTTATGAAACAAGCATTTCACAAGCAGTAGGTAGAGGAAGAATTTACTTACAGTTAAAAACTTCCCAAGTATGGAGCTGAGATGTAGCTCAGCAATAAAGCACTTGCCTGGTGTGCACCAGACCCTGGGTTAGATCCTCAGTACCACAAAATGCATACACTCAATAGGAATAAATACATAATATCAACATGCATACCAAGGGGTACATCTCCAGACCTTTGAAATTTTTACTTATTTTGAGACAGAGTCTTGCTAAACTGCCCAAGCTGGCCTCAAATTTATGATCCTCCTGTCTTAGCCTCCTAGAATGCTGAGATTATAGGCATCTGCTTCCACACCCCATTCCTGTCTTCTGTTCTGTGTACTTTTTGGAAACATGATTATTTTTGCAGTTAAAAAAAAAATGATCCTAGCTAAAGAAATAGCTATTGAATACCTGGTGTTAGGAATCCAAAAAGCCAAGCAGGGCACTCAGCAGCCAAGGCCTGAAACCTGAAAAATGTCAGGCCCAGGTGACAGCCCAGAAGAGGAATTCTGGTTAACCAGAATATTGTTTATACAACTGCTCATCTACTTTGATGTTCTCTGTGTAATTATTTTAAAGGGACCCAGAATAAAGATTAACTGGCTGAGACAGCAAAATGAGCCTAGTAGCAACCTTGCTTTTTAATTAATACAAAATTTAGTATTTTGTTGTTGAACTCTCCTCAGAACACATGAGAAATCAAGTGCTTCTGCAACAGAAAACCCTCCTGACTTGTAGTCAGTGACTTAGACAGGGTTTTTTGGTTGTTTTCTTGCAGGTTTATGTTAGATAAAGAATGGGAAAGGCTTACTAGCCACTATTTGATCAGTGCTATTACTATAATTCCACTGACTTATTTCTTGTTTTTTCCTTTGTAACCTACCCTGCCTTTCCTTGAGTTCCACGGCCCATCAGCATTTTAAAACCACTTCTAGGCCCATTCCATTTGCAGCCTCCAGACGCAAAAGGATACAGACCTGGTCTAGTATTTAGCCAAGGGTTGTTATGTCTTACTGTTTAATTGAATTTGTTGCTAACATCTCAAATGCAAGAAGGAAAAGAAGAAAGCAAAACTGGAACATTTGACATAAAATTGCATAGCTTTAGGGAGAAAAGGCCTTTCTGGGGTCACAGGCTTCCCGTTCTTTCCCTGCAGCACTTGCATGGAGTGTCAGCAGTGGCCCCTGCCCATGGGTGGGGGCTGGGCAGCTTTCCTTGCTCACTGCACCAGGCCTTCCACCTGTTCTGGTTTCCCATTGTTCTCAATGCCCAGCCGTGACCTTCGTTCTTCACATCCTTTTTTGGCTGTGTAACTCGCCTACCCCTGCTGGGCCAGCCCATGTTCCCTCATTATGCTGTGCATCTAGGGTCATAGCGCCTCCCAAGCCTAAGGGTCACACTACTTGTTAAGGGTCATAGAACCAGCCATTGCTTCCCACCTTCCATGGCAGTGACAGAAATGTGTGAATAACCTCAGTACTGGGCTCAAATGACATGTCAGCATCCCATCCTTCCTTCCCTCTTCCTTCTAGAACCATTGAAAAATAAGTAGAAACATAAAGAAAACTTTCCTTTTTGAAGTTCCAGTATTTCCCATAGGAGGGGGAGCCTTCTGGATCCCGTTTTGCATATCAACCTGTCCTTTACCTCGTTGTCACGGAGGGAAAACAACAGTAATAAGGGTCTCAGTATCTGAGTATTCCGTATCCAGAGCTCCAGTGGAGTAGAGCCAGTCTGTGGTTCACCTGTAATTCCAGAACTCAGAGGCTGAGGCAGAAAGATCCCAAGTTTAAGGCGAGTCTGGGCTATATAACAGATTCAAGCCTGGCCTCAGCAACATAGAGGGAGGGACTTTATTTCAAATAAACATTGAATAGAAAGTTTCATGTCTTCATCACATGGAAATTTCACCCATGTCCTGGCCTCTTACCAAATTATGCTTCATGAAAACATTCCAGCAATGATAACAGCAGTCCCTCCCTTCTGTGTGAAGCCTGGTCGTTCAATTTTGTAATCATCTGAAAAGACAGTGCCAATACCACACATGTTGGCTGCAAAGATTGGAAAAGGTACAAGATTTCTGGAAGTCCCTGAAGTAATCAGGGACTCCAATGAAGGCTTCTGCATTTAAGCCACCTAACAACTGTGAGAGAGAAAAATCTATCATGCTTCAAACATGAGTAATTTGAAGGACTTAGAAAAATTGTTAGGATAATAGTTAACATGCTCAGCTTTTTTTGCAAAAGTATCACTGTTACAGGTTGGGAGGTTTAGATCAGTGGGTCTATCACCTTCCTAGCAAGCGCAAGGTCCAGAGTTCGATCCCAATAACTACATACCACAATGCCAGACATGGTGGCTCATGCCTACCAGCAATCAGTATCACATACCATAGTGCCAGGCATGGTGGCTCACGCCTGTCATCCCAGCACTCAGGAGGCAGAGGTAGGAGGATTCCTGTGTGTTTGAGGCTTGCCTGTGCTACATAATGAGTTCAGGGCCAGCCTGAACTACAAAGGGAGACCTGCCTCCAAAAAAAAAAAAATTACCACTATTACAAATATGCCATAGGAACCAGATACACAGACAAGAATGTTACTCATGCAAAAATAGCACAGCAAAAGTATTAGTGTTGGGTTCATTCTTTCTCATCAGTATTAAGTTGCAGTTGTACATTTCGTTAAAGTAGAAAATATAATGACTTTTGTATAGTTTTATCTTTTCTGAGTGAACACTGTTTTTCTCCAGCATGTACCATAAAGTTCTGGCTTGTTACAAAAGTTCTAAGATTTTCATCCTCAAATAACAAGAATCTGCCATCCCACTTACTGAACATCCTTACCCCAAACCAAGCACGGTGCTGAGCATTTCCATAGTGCATCATCTGCACCAGGCTGTACACTGCAGGTCTTCAGACTGAGAGATGCTCAATCACTGTGTATCATGCGCCACACGCAGAAGGCCCTTCTTGGCAAAGCCATATCGTTTTCTCTCTGTCTCCCACCTGGCCCCCTTGAGCCCAAGTGCATCTCTTTCTTATAGAATCTTACTGAGTGAAAGTCATGAGAAATAGCTAACTGCAGTATCCCGGATGTTTTTCTGTCATTTCCCCTAAGAGTCTGTGAGCATGCAGGCACTCTCCCAGGGTATAATTTAAACCTATTACTTGCATCCACACAAAGACCCCTGCCAAATTCCCAACAGAGGGTTTTGGGGCTACTCTGTGCCATCACCCTACCTCCACCCCCCCAGCCATCTCCTTGTTTTCCACTCTGTGATTGGTAGCACTTCAGTTCCTCCTACCAAATCCTGTCCCTGTCAGCATCCCTAATTGCAAACTGCAGAAGCACCTTTGGAGCAGTGTATTTGGGGAAAAAGTTTCTGGGAAGTAAATGGCTCATCTGTTTATTGTGAGGTTGTAGAAATAACCTAGGAAATCAGGTAGGACCTGGGCAGGCCATTCAAAGCCCAAAGTTTACCACAAAGCTAATCAAGTGAGGTTTCCCACTGCTGCTGCTGAGTTCATGGCCTCCTCTGTTCCCACCATTGCCTTAGTGTGAAGTGTAGTAGTCCTCACTTTTCTGTGGTTACACTTTCAGTGGTTCATTTTCCTGCAGTCCAACATTATCAAATCCAAAATTTCCAAAATAAACAATCTGTGCTCTAAATTGCACACCATTCTGTTGGCGCAAACTCAAGTCTTCCAACTCCATTGAAGATGTGGATAACTTCTATGCCAGGCTATCCACAATGTTTACATTACCTACCTGTTGGTTTCTTAGTAGCCATTGCTATTGTCAGGACAACTGTCTTGGTACAGTGCTTGTCTTTAGGTAATCCATTCTCAGACTTCACAGTGGCCCCAAAGTGCAAGAGCAGAGTTGCTGGCAGTTAAGATGTGACCAAAAGAAGCTGTGACATGTTTTCTTAAGTGAAAGTTCTTAGAAAAAACCCCAGCACAATCATATGCTGATATTGCTAAGATCTATAGTAAGGTATTATTAAGCTCTTTTGGTGCCTAATTTATAAATTAAATTTTATCCCAGGTTTATGTGTATAAGAAAACATAGTCTAGGTGTGGGGATTCAGCTCAGTAGTTGTAGTGCCTGCTTCCCAAGCACAAGGTCCTGAGTTCAATCTCTGGTACCAAAAAAAGAAAGAAAGAAAAGGAAGGCAGGGAGGGAGGGAGAAAGAGGTGGGGGGAGAAGGAAAGAAAAGAGAAAGAAAGAAAAAAAGAAAGAGGGAAGGAGGGAGGGAGGAAAAGGGAGGAGGGAGGGTCATAACTGCTGCTGACATAGTGTCAGTGTGGAGGCCCAGAACTCCAATTCCCAGCATCTCAGGGATATGAAGCTAGAGGATCACAAGTTGGAGCCTGGCCAAGACATCTTGCTAAGTTGAGACTCTGTCTCAGAATCAAATAAATCCATGAAAGGTTCAGTAGTCCCTGTGGTTTCAGGCATCCACTGGGATCTGAGCATCTGTCCCCTGATTGATAAGGGGTGGCCACTGTACAGAGGCTTCCGATAATTTCCTTTTTTTAAAAAAAATGCATGTTTGCATTGCAAACTCATGCTTCCACCAGGTTCCTGCCACTTTTAGCCACAGAAGCCATGGTAGCCACTACCACTGCTCACTAGTGGCCCAAGATATGGATGTCCACAAAATAGCAGCTCATTTTAAAGCCAGAAGACAGAGTAATAGAGAGCTGGGTCCAGGGATCCTTAGTGTGATTCAGAGCCTCAGCCAAATGCACCTAACAGCTTAGTCCAGCACCTGCCCCCAGCTGCAAGAAAGGCCAGGAAAGTGAGAAGTGGGTTCTTTAAATTTCCCTGAGGGAGACACACTTCATTTCCTGCCAAGAATCATAGATGGGAGTTTCTGGTCCATAAGATAAGATTCCAAGTGCTAATCAGCCACCCTGTCCCCTCCTCTGTACAGAAAGGGAACATTTTCATGTCATCTAGTCTTACAGAGGACCTTGGAAGGACAGGTGTGTTCACATCGCTGGACAGGAAGTATTCTCTGTTCTTCAGTATGACCTTTGTCAAACGGTTAGTCTTTTCTGATCTGGGGTTCTTGAGACATGTGAGTCCACACAGGGACTGAAGTTCACTTCCTGCTGCTTTCCACAGCTGTGTGTTTAGAAGCATGGCTGTCCCATGTGGTCACTGCCCCGCTCTGACACAAAGGACAGTTTCTGCAAAATTCTCATTCTTTAGCAAGCTCTCTGAGATTTAAATTATTGTGCTTCTTCTCTCTTCCTCAACTTCCCTGGCTGTTAAACAGGAGTAATAGTCTTAAGCAGAAGCAATAATGAGGCAGTGATACTACCTATCATTGGTAAGATTAAATTTATTAACATGTCTTAAATAGAAACAGTATAAGATCTTAATGTAGCTCTCACCGCTGTTTTATAACATCATATTTATCACATAAACTACTAGCTGAGGATGCCTTATCCTGATTCCTATGTCTAGTGGACGTGACACATACCCTATAAGCGCCACCTTTGCAACAGTGTAAGATAAAGCTTTTTCTAGACTTGCACAAAGTCCATTTGTGAGTCCACCACAGATGCTAAGATGGTGGCCCTGCATCTGCACACTGGCTTCATTTCTGACCCTGTGTGCAGCCTGGGGCCTGGAGGAGTCATGGCCGTGCAGGCAAACAGATGAGGCCACCAGCTCCCGCTTTGGTGATTTCCAGCTTGTGATGCGCAGAAGCCCCACCATCTCCTTGAGGACTGAGTGGAACTATAGATAGAGCACCTGTGGCTGCCGCTAGACTCACCGTGCGTGTCCTCCTCAGGGCTGACCGAGGTGCTGCCCGGTGCAGTAGCTCTTCCCTCAGTTTCGTCTCTTGAGTTGTTGTGTTCATCATGGTCAGGGATGATGATTAATAACCCCAAAAGTGATGACGTGAGTAGCTTCTCAGGAGAGACCTGTAGCAGCACACTGACAGCCTCTAGGCACAGACAGTGGTGCGGACCTGTGTCAACCCTGCCAGCTTTGGAAATGTGACTCCCCGCGCTCATCTCTGGGGCTGTACTCTCGTCCCAGTGCTTCTCTCTGGTCCTCCGGGGTGGGACTCAGGGTCAGTAGAAAACCATTGCTTCTTGACTGAAGGCCTGATGTCTGGCCATGGATCTGAGCCCTCTTGAGGTGGGGTGTGACTTAGGGATCAGAGGGATTCTTTTCTTCCTTTCTATTTTCTTTTCCTTTTTGCTCTCTTGCTCCCTTCTTTTTGGTGCTGGAGAGGGATGTGGTAGGTGGACACTCCGCCACAGAACTGTGTCGCTAGCCATAGATACTGGTCTTGATAAAGACCTATGTAAGCCAGTAAAGATCAGCTCTGTGAGTGACAGGGGATGAGTTGAGGCCAGCAGCTCTTTATGCAACAGATCCAGGGTCAGTATATCTTACAGCGACACTGATGTCATGCCTGCTCGGAAGATCATCAGGTCATCCAACCCCAAGCAAGCTCTGTGACCCGCTAACGCTTTGCGTCTTGAACATAAAATGGCAGCATGCCTATCCCTCGGGGCTGTTGGGCAGTTTGAGTAAGATAATGCGTTTCAGTTAGCACCGGGCAGAGACAAACGTGTACCTACAGCAGTGTGTGTCATGTGTAACATGCACTCAGTGAATGTTTCCTTGTAAAGAAATGTCAGAAGGAAGCTTGGATCGGGAAACTACAACGGCAGAAGAGGGACTGGCTGAGGAGGGGGACCCAGCCTCCTTTCCAGCCTTAGCGCAGCTTCCAGAATGCATTCTTAGCACGCTTACCTGCCCTTGGCTTTTCTCACAGCTGAACCGGAGTGATAGCGACAGCTCTACCCTATCCAAAAAGCCACCTTTTATTCGAAACTCTTTGGAGCGACGCAGTGTCCGGATGAAACGGGTAAGAGTCACCTTCCAGCAGTTTGTGTGCCTGAGCCTCTTCCTTTCCCAAGCCCTGCATGCTGCACACGCACAGCGTGGTGGCTGGGGTCCCCTCAGCCACTGGTCTGAAGGGTGTCGCTCTTACAAGGCTGATGATACTTAGGAGTAGAAGTTTCGGCCTGTGTAGGCCCTGGGGAAAGGACCAAAAGACAAAGGTAACCTTGTAATTAGGACAGATAGTGTGATCCAGAAATGTGTGCACCGGGCCTGTCTTCCGGGATAGAAATCAGAGTCAGGCAGAAAGAATTGCATTAGTCGCTTTCATGTCACTGGGACAGAGGGCTTGACACCTACCATTTCAGCAGGGGTTAACTTTGGTTCACACTTGTCAGAGAATTCAGTCCGTGCTTGAAGCAGAGACAATGCAGCCAAAGGTCCTGGTCGAGGAAAAGTAAAGTACTGGTCCCATGGCATCCAGGAAGTGGAGAGAGGAGAAGTGGCCAGGGGTGGGAATACACCCCACAGGTCACAGCTCTGTGACCGGCAGCCCCCTCTGACCAGACTCTGCCTCGGAGTAGCGCGTGCACTCATTGAAAGGGTATTACTGCTGAGTACAGCACACCTGTGACACAGTCCCCTTTCCAAAACCTCACCTCTGAACACAGGAGACTGTGGTGGGAACATTTTAGATTTAAACCAAGGTGTCCTGTCACCAACCAGAAAGCATGACCCTATGGGAGCCTGCTTAGCCTCTATTGGAAGCAAGTGGTCCTCAGCCAGGCTACCTAGTAGCATGCAGTGAAAGGCCCGGACTGTCCCCCAGAAGAGGCCTTCCCTACTGGACTGGGCCAAAGGATGACACTGAGCAAAGGTGGGACCCCTTCTCAGAACTCTGACAGTCAAGGATACAGGAGATGAAGATAGGCCTCCTTTTTACTCTGGAGCATTTGCAGAGCGAGAAGAGACCTAGAAGCCAAGCTGTCAGAAAGAGCAAATAGGGAACAATCAGGAGACAACAGCAAAGGGGAAGAGGAGTGTGCTGGTGTCTTAGCAATGGGAGGCCGTCTGTCTTTCCTGCAGCCCCAGGTGCTGGCAGCCACAGGCAGGGCTTGCTGCAGGGCTGGGGTGCGGCTTAGTGGTAGAGAGCTTGCCTAGCATGTGCCAGGCTCTGGATTCAGTCCCTGGCACTGCACATTGATAGATGATAGATAGATGATAGATAGATAGATAGATAGATAGATAGATAGATAGATAGATACATACATACATACATACATACATACATACATACATACATACATACAAACATACATTTGGGTTGCACATGTAACTCACTGGTAAAGCACTTGTCTCTTGTGTGTGAGGCCCTGGATTCCATCCCCAGCACTGCACGTGGATGGATGGGTGGATAAGTGGCTGGCTGGCTAGATGGATAGGTAAGTAGAAATACATTTGGACTGCAGATGTAGCTCACTGGTACAACACTTGGCTAGCTTGTGCAAGATCCTGGGTTTTATCCCTAGCACTGCCAGAACAATCTTTGTGCTGTGTCTTGCCTACACAGTGCCCTTCCCCAGAAATTCTAGGGAGGGCCCACAGGGGAGAACATGCTGGAGAGTAATGCAGATAATGGCAGCAGGTCACTTGGTAACTCAGTGTCCAATCCAGGTCTCGTGCTCCATCTGCTGTAACTGACTGGTAGTGCATGATGCTCTCAGGAACCCTGAGCATCCCTGGGAAGAACGTCGATTCTGAGAGCATTTTTCCCACACAGTCTCCATCATGCAGCTGAGGTGGAGTCCTGGGCACTGCACTGTAAGCTCTTGCAGCTCTGTAAAGCTAGTGCTCCATGATCTACTTCTGCAGAACGCCACTCTGGGCTTCCTCGCTCCCCTGTCTTTCCTACAGTTTCCCTCCCCTTCATCCTGGCCTCTCCTGCTTAGCTGCAGGGATGACATACAGGAGGAGAGCTGGGCCAGGCTCTGGGGTACTCCAGTCCTTGCTTCCGGTTGCAGTGTGAGATACACCTCAGGTAGCTGGGGCCTTGCCTAGGACAATTGCTGAGGCTAGACTTTGGCTCAAGCAGGGCATGCTCATTTCCCATAGTTGCCCTGTGCCCTTAGACCACATAGATCACCAGCTGGATTTCCTCAGCCCTGCTCATTAAGAAGCACAGACAAGGGCCAGAGGGTTAGCTCAGTGGTTCCGGCTCCTGCCTCGCAAGCGCAAGGTCCTGAGTTCGATCCCCGGTGACCACATATAATGCTGGGCATGGAGACAGACCCACCAACAATCAACGCCACATACCACAATGCCAGATGTCGTGGCTCACGCCTGTCATCCCAGCACTCGGGAGGCAGGGACAGGAGGATTGCTGAGTTCGCAGCGGCTTGCCTGGGCACCATAGTGAGCTCAGGGCCAGCCTGAACTACAAAGCAAGACCCTGTCTCAAAAAGCAAAAAAAAAAAGAAGCACAGACCAATGTTCAGCTAGAACATTCTAGATCTTTTTCTTTGAGGTTTGGTTTTGTGTTTGTTAAGACAGGTTGTTCTTAAGTTGTTTGAGAGAGCTTTGAGCTCAATCCTCCTACTTCACCTTTCCAAATGCTGTGAATCTTGTAAAATTAGGATATTGTGAGAGCAGTGTTTCTAGTACAGTGTTTCAAATCCCTTTTTGGTTACTGTGTCTGTTTTCTATGGCTACATAAACAAATCACCACAAACTGAGCAGCTTAAGATAAAACAGATGCCTGCAGGTTAGGAACGCGGACACAACAAGCAAGTTCTGGGCTCAGGGTCCTGACTCAGGCTACCACACCCATCTTTATTATCTCATTTAATGGAAAACTACACGTTAGATATATTCGATTTCTGGTACATAATACTTGGGATAATTAACTGAAGGAAAAGAGGTTCATTTTGGCTCAGAGTTTCAGAGATTTCCATTCATAGCTTTGGGCCTGTGGCAGCACAGGAGCACGGGGTGGGCAGGCTGCTCACTTCATGGAGGCTGCAAAGTGAGGCAGACAGCAAAGGGCCTGGCTCTCAATAGCCCCTTCAGGGCCACACCCCCCACAAACTCACTTTCTCTCACTTGGCCCTGCCTCTGAACTGTTTCACCTTCTAGTAGCTCCACAGGCCTGTGATTAAACCTTTAGAATATGGGACTTCAGGAGCCACTTCAGATCCAAGTAATAATATGAAGGATACAGCTTATTGGTGGACAGCTTGCCTGGCAGGCACAAGTCTCTGGTACTGCACAAAGAAGGAGAAAGTCAGTGAAGCAGAGGAGAGGGGGAGAGGATGGAAGGAGAGAGAAACAGACAGACAGATGGAGAGAGAAAAGGAAGGAAAGTAAGGCCAGGATATGAGGCTGGCTTCAGGCACAGGTTGAGCCAGGAGTTAAAATGGCCTTAAGCTTCTTTCCCCATCCTGGGACCGCTCCCTCCAGGACCAGCCCAAATAATAGTAAAGATGACCACGTTCATGTCAGCTCCAGGGTTTACATCTTGCCACTCTGTGTAAAGATATTTGCCTTTTACTCAAGTAGTTGAGCAAAGTGCCAGAGGTGAGTATTAATTAAATTTAGGAAACCTGTACTCCCCAGAAGTAGTCAGTGAGATTCTGATTGGCCACCTTCAGGTCATATTCCGGCCCCTGTTGCCCTGCACTGACCAGGTGGTTGGAGCAGAGTGGAGGAGTGGGTCCTCGTGGGAGATGAAGGCTCTGGGAGATGAAGCCGGGCGGATGGAAGGAGTAAAGAACACACAACCTCCACATGGGTCTTGTTAAGGGACACCTTCAGGAAAGGATAGAGATAGGTGCTGTGAACTGAGAGTGTAAAAGCGGAGGGGACTCAGAGGTGGAGCTTATTCATTGCATAGAGCAAGCAGGTAGTGTCTGCAGCCAGTTGCCAGGGTGGAAATAAAGCATTTGGCACCGTGCTTGGGATGGGACGTAGTATGTGCCGAACCAACATGACCTGTGCAACCAGGAGGATTCGTGACAGGGTTCTGGGAATCGCCAAGCCTGATGTGATGCTTGTAGATAAATGAAGGAAGCTCTTGGAGGTTAAAAGGAGGGGTTGTGTGGTTCTCCCGGGGCTGAGCCTTCTAGTAACTTTGGAAGCCATCTGGTTGCAGCCTTCATCTGTCAAATCCCTGCGGAACGAGCGTCTGATCCGCACCTCGCTGGACCTGGAACTAGACCTGCAGGCAACGAGGACCTGGCACAGCCAGCTGACTCAGGAGATCTCCGTGCTGAGGGAGCTCAAGGAGCAGCTGGAACAAGCCAAGAAGCACGGGGAGAAGGAGCTGCCCCAGTGGCTGCGTGAGGATGAGCGCTTCCGGCTGCTGCTGAGGATGCTGGAGAGGAGGGTGAGTTCTGGGAGCTGGTGCTACAGCAGGAGAAGCCAGGGCTTTGAACAGCTCCGACAATCCAGCAGGTCCTACTGGGTGGGATCCAGTGGCCCCTGGCAGCCTAGGTTGCCTCTGCAGGGCCTTTTTTTTTTTTTTTTAACACTAACAGGTTCATGTGTAGTCCTTCCTCACACACACCAGTTCCCTCATGCATAGCGAGGTTGGGCATGACCCATGGCTGCCAGACAATCCCAGAAGCACCTTTCACCAAAGCAAAGAGGAGCTGATTGTGCCAGGGCTGTGCACTGACCAGGTGCCCTGGGGTACTGCTGGGCTTGCGCTGACGTCTCTGCCCTGCTGTTGGGCTGGGAATGAGAGAGATTTCTGGATTGACCCTGGAGAAAGGAACCGCAGGGTGGCAGTAAGACTCAGAGAGTTTTATTTGCGCTCCAGCAAGCTTCATGTAGGGGAAGTCCTTACAGAGGAGGCAGGGCTGCACTGCCAGGGTGAGGCACAAGAGAACTTTGGGAAAGGAGATTAGATAGAGGCCTGACGCATCCACACGGTGCTGCTCCGTGGCTTGATGAGTCTATGGGCCAGAGAATTTCCAATATTGACCTTATCTGTGACTTGCAAATATTGGGTGCAGTTTTAGAGCGTGCAGAGCAGGAATGTTCTGAAGAGCTAAAAGATCTGTTTACTTGAGCTGCATTGAAAATGACCATTTGGGTAAAAATCTGAGAATGTCACCAGGCAGCTTCTAAGCCAATAGGTCCTACACTGCAGTAAAGAGGTAACTAATACAGCACCAATCTACAAGGGTGGATCAGATTCATTTATTACTAATAAAAGCTGCTGCCCCGATTGCCACTGTGACATCCCTCTGTCCTCAGACAGAGGGCCCTACCTAAACTGTCGAGAGAGCCCCAGTCCTGACTGGCAGTGCAGGGAGTGATAGCTTAGGGTTCTGGACTCCTTAGGCATAGACGACTGTGAAGATGCCAGACTGGGCATTTAGAAGTTCTAAAATGTTTCTGTTTAAGAATTTTGTTCTTGGGCTGGAGGATCAGCTCAGTGGTTCCAGCGCCTGCATCGCAAGCTCAAGGTCTTGAGTTCAATCCCTGGAAACCACATACAATATTGGGCGTGGTGACTCACACCCACTAGCAATCAATGCCACATACCACAGTGCCGGGCGTGGTGGCTCACACCTGTCATCCCAGCACTCGGGAGGCAGAGACAGGAGGATTGCTGAGTTCGAGGCTTGCCTGGACTACATAGTGAGCTCAGAGCCAGCCCGAACTACAAAGTGAAACCCTATCTCAAAAAAAAAAAAAGAATTTCGTTCTTTACTAATACAGTGGACTCTTGACTTGCAAACTCAGTTCATTTGTAAGTGCTGGTTGTAATTCAGGTTGGTCAACTGAAGGTTCGGGGTGCTCTGCACAGCCTTTAAAGTCTCTCTCCTGTGCGCAGGTAGATCTCAGTGTCCTTAGAGAAACATCGGCCAAGGATTTTTCAGTTAACCCCACATGGGAAAGGATGTTGTAATGCTCTTTCCAGAACACTCTAAGGGTTAAATCTGTATCTGAGACTGTTTGAAAGTACAGACGGAGCGTAACTCAAGACTTCGATCATAAGTTCAAACTAAAATTCAACTTGTTCATAACTAAAATTCTGAAGTTGTTCATATGTCATGTGGGCTGTAACTTGAGGGTCCACTGTACCCTGTATATTTATAAATAGTTATAATTATTATGAGAGCACTAACGGAAAATAAGAAATAGGCTTTTTAGGATGAGAAGAACATAAATATATCCCACACTTATCCTAATTATAGTTGTATAGCATATGTATCTTTGAGCTTCCTTGTTGTGAAGGCAAAAAGGGAATGAGAAAATAAGCAGCTCTGTGGCCTGCCTTTTACAAAACACAAAACCAGGAAAACCTGACCTTCACATATTTAAAAAGAATACACCCATGACTTCCATTTACAGGCCATTTAAGGGATGGCTTCACTGACCGGAATTCATTGTGCTGTGTGTTCGTGTGGATGGGAGGGCTCTCCGTGGCCGGCTGTGCCCACCCAGGTCGGCACCTGGCGAACAGAGTTCAGAGTTGTGCCTTCTGCACAGCTGCATGACTTGGAGGTGGCTTTCCACCACTCTTTGTTGATGTTAGAGATGTTTCTTTTTTTTTTTTTTTTTGAGACAGGGTCTCGCTTTGTAGTTCAGGCTGGTCCTGAGCCCACTATGTAAATCAGGCAAGTCTCGAACTCAGCAATCTTCCTGTCTCTGCCTCCCGAGTGCTGGGATGACAAGCGTGAGTCACCACGCCCAGCATTGTATGTGGTTATTGGGATTGAACTCAGGACCTTGCTCTTGTGAGGCAGGCGCTGGAACCACTGAACTAAATCTCTGACCCTACAGATGTTTCTTTTTTTTTTGAGACAGGTTCTCGCTTTGTAGTTCAGGCTGGCCCTGAGTTCACTATGTAGCCCAGGCAAGCCGCCGCGAACTCAGCAATCCTCCTGTCTCTGCCTCCCAAGTGCTGGGATTACAGGCGTGCGCCACCACGCCTGGTACTGTGGTGTGTGGTATTGATTGCTGGTGGGCGTGAGTCACCACGCCCAGCATTGTATGTGGTTATGGGGATCAAACTCAGGACCTTGCGCTTGGGAGGCAGGCACCGGAACCATTGAGCTAAATCTCCAGCCCCCTACAGATGTTTCTTAACACACCTGAGCCTCAGTTTCCTGGCCTGTACAGGGGGGAGGTGATTTGTAAATATACCCTCTGAGCAGGCCTGGGGGTTAGAAGAGGTGCACCCATTTCACCCAGAGAGGTGCCGTGACCACTGCCAACAAATAGGCCCCCTAGTGGAGGGTGCCTCATTCTCCCCTGAACCTGGCATTGGTGTTGGCAAGCTCCCGTCAGCTGACCCGTGTCTAGGCACCTCGAGGCCTCTACTGTGTCAAGCCCTCGCTTGCTCTGCCCCACAGAGGGACCAAGCGGGACACAAGAGCGAGCTGCAGACAGACAAAATGATGAGGGCGGCTGCCAAGGATGTACACCGGCTTCGAGGACAGAGCTGTAAGGAGCCCCCAGAAGTGCAATCCTTCAGGTGAGCTCATGGCACCAGCCACACATCTTCACTGGCACAGCAAGCCCCTCAGCCCCACTGCTCATTCCAGCCTCCCTCCTCCCATCCCTGTGCCCACCTCTGGCAGAGCTGCGGCACCTGTTTGAACAGATGTTCACCCCCTGCCGAGCCGTCCCCCGTGCTCTGTGCTCTGAGCATACTGCTGTGCTCCTTCTCTGCCTGTCTTGATCAGCCCCTCGCAACTTGAGCTAATTTGTTGGATCCTCTTGTTTAATGAATAAGCCACCTGCTCTGGCCTTTCTCAGCATCTCCATTACTGGTAATTGCGGCTGACTGGCTGAATGATAAGGAAGTCTGGCAGTGACAGGTGCCCACTGGGCTTCCCTCACTCTGCCTGCTGCCTTCCTGGATGTCAGGAGGCTGTTTTCTTGTTGTACTGGACTGAGTCACATGGGTAGGGGTGGGGGAGGTCCCAAATGGTATTTGGCCTGATTTTCTAGCCCACAGACAGCCTTGAACTTAGACTTCTGATGTCTCTCAGACAATATACATGCATTTTTGTGCATACTAAAAAGGTGCTTTGTAGAATATAAATATTTAAAATGTACTGTCATTTGTATAACCATACTTGGGCCTCTCTTGGTTTTTTAAGAGAATCTAAACATTTGAAGTGATCCAAATACCATTTTTTTTTTTTTTTGAGACAGGATCTTGCTTTGTAGTTCAGGCTGGCCCTGAGCTCACTATGTAGCCCAGGAAAGCCTTGAACTCAGCAATCCTCCTGCCTGTGCCTCCTAAGTGCTGGGATTACAGTTTGTGAGCCACCAGGCCTGGCACTGTGGTATGTGGTATTGATTGCTGCTGGGCGTTCGTCACCATGCCCAGCATTGTATATGGTTACCGGGATTGAACTCAGGGCCTTGAGCTTGTGAGGCAGGCGCTGGAACCACTGAGCTACATCTCCGGCCCAAATACTTTTGTCTTTGATTTGGTTTGTTTTGGTTTGGTTTGGCACTGGGATTGAACCCAGGGCCTTGTAGATGCTAGACAAGTGTTCTACCACCAAACTATGTCCGAAGACCTAGAATGCATGTCTAGTTGAGGCGGGTCAGTCCCTGGCACACCCCTTTCCCCAGTTATCCTGCCCCAACAATCTGTCAAGTAAGACTGAACCCCTGAGAGGGCCTGTTTTGCAGGGAGAAGATGGCATTTTTCACCCGGCCTCGGATGAATATCCCAGCACTCTCTGCAGATGATGTCTAATTGCCAGAAAAGTATTTCCTTTGTTCCATGGACCACGCTGTGAATGTTGACTATGGCTAAAGTTTATTTATGTGGTGTTACATGAAGGTACTGATTCACAAGTCCTCTAGCGCTCTTGTTTTAAAATGAACAGATTTTTTAGTTTTGGTTCTATTATTAAAAAAAAAAGAAAAAAACTAAAAAAAAAACTCCCCACAAAACAAATACAAAAAAAAAAAAACAAAAACCAAACAAACCAGCATTAAAATGACAAGATTGTATAGTTTGTATATTTAGGAATGTATTTTTGGGAAAGAAAATTTAAATGACTTAAAGCAGTGTTGAGTTGCTGCTCTTCTTAAAATTGTGTAGATTTTTTTTTTTTTCTTTTTGTACAGCAGCACCTTTTAGAGGTTTTTCTGCAATAAGAAGAGGTGATGTTTGGGGGACGGTAATCCTCAAAGGATGTCCTACAGATGGCACAGAAGAGCTAATCTTTCTTAGTTCACATATTTTGTACCATATTAAAAAAATGCAGAAATCATCAGGAGGAGTCAGATGTGTATTCATAAATTGTCATGAGCTGTGATGTGTTTTCATGTGGCTGCCTGGCTGGCGGCGGGCAGCGGAGCTGGCTGAGCTACCCAGCCCCGGCTGGCAACAGGCCACAGATGCCCGGTGAAGCCGCTGATGGAGTGAGGGGAGGGCGGTGGAGAGCTCCATTCAGTTTTATCTCCATCAATAAAGTGGCCTTTTGAAAACAATTTCCTGTCTTTTTCTCTCCCATCCCCTACTTGCCTGCTTCCCCTGGGAATCACTTATTTCTTTGGCCCACTCTGCACATTTGCTCCTCCAACTTCTGGGAAATCCAAATTCCCAGCTGAGGTGGGAAACTGTGCTCTCTCCGTAGGTGGAATCCCACTCCGCACATTGAAATCTGTCTCATGGTTTCTTCCTACGATGTTAGTCCATGTTATGTCTGACTCGATCGTAATAGGTCCTGGAGCAAAAGACTTGTGTCTTGTGCTGCTCTGGGGACTGTGATGCCCTGACAGTGGCTGCCACAGAGAAACAGAAGTCGGCCTTTGACTCCTCAATTGGAACCGCAGCAAAATCTCTTCCTCCACCCTCATGCTGACATCCTGTGTGGCTTTTCTCAAAGTGTGTTGCATGATACTATATCAGAAGTACCTAGGCAGCTGGGGGAAAATGCAGACTCCAGCAGGCTCAGTGGTAGACACTTCCAGACCCCACCCTCTGTTCACTGAAGTTTCCTCTGGGAGTTTTAAGCATACTGGTTTGAGGGTCCTCTTAGTACAAAATGGATGAGGCCCAGGCAGAGATGGAGGCATTGTGAGGAGGTGGTCTCTGCAGGTGAGTCCCATGCTGATGAGCCCCACGGGGATGCACAGGGAAGGTGGTGGACAGAGTGGAGACTGCTTCACTGGCTGCATGGGGTCTTTACTGCCTGGCTGTTTCTTCTCGTGCTCACAGAACACACTGTGGTGTAGAGTCCCTTCTTTTTTCCTGTCTGGCTTCTAGGTCTTTTAGTAGCTTATGTTCTATGGCTTAGATGCAGTTGGAATGTGTCCTGAGGGCCAAGAAGTAGCTCAGTGGTGCCGTGTCTGCCTTGCAAGCACAAGGTCCTGAGTTTGATACCTGATATAAAACAAAACAAAACAAAACAAACCCTTATGCTGAATGTGTCTGAAAGGTTCTCCAGTGTTGTGGTAGTGAGGGGGATGACCCGTGTAAGGGGTGGAATTTGGTGGAAGATTCTCTGGAGGAGATGGCCACACACCTAGGGATGACACTGGTCTTGCACAGTGGCTTTCGGAAGGAATGGGTTTCTATTAGGGAGCCTGGCACCTACCCTGAATTGCTCTTCTGAACACACCACTTTGACACTCGCACAACTACACACCCTCCCCCTGCTGTGTGTGTCTCCCAGGTGACCATGCCTAGATCTGAGGACATATTGGAACCATGCTATGGAGCTTCCAGAACTGTGAGCTGGATAAACCTCTTTTCTTTATCAAGTACCTGGACTTAAGTATTTTGTGATAACAATAGAAAATGGACAAAGAAACCAGCCCAGTTTCTTACTGCTGACCCAAGGTTTCCTCCTTCCTTCCCTATGGCTTCACCTCTCAGAGCACATTATTTTTGATGTTCTCTCTATCCTTCTAAGCAATTACACCCCAAGCTGCTATGATTAGACCAAGGACAGGCACTGGAGCACAGCTGAGTTGGCCAGAGATCTTCCCTAGCATTTTGCACCTGAAGGTTAGAGACTAAGAGTCCTTCTTTCTAAAGCTACCTCTAGTGGGGACCAGAGGATCAGAAAAATGAAGCTAACCTGCAGAGACAAAAGAAGATGCATGAGTTGGGGGTATTGTGGGGAAGGTGGACCCTGAATTTATTCAGTTCTGACTGAGAACAGCAGTCAGCAGCTCCTTGCCCAATTTCCGGTCCCTTTAATGAGCTGAGTCATTGTTCTTCCTGAAATTCTACCTCACTCCTGCAGGGCTAACCTCACAGTTAAGCAACTTAGTAACAGTCAGGAAACTTCCTCACAGCTTTGAAAGTCATGCATTGGCATGTCCTCTCCCTGGTCTTCACCCACATTCAACTCCTCCCTCAAAGCTCAGCCCCCAACATACCTGCTGCCTCAGCTTTTGTTAAGCAGACACATACCCTCCTTCATGTGGGGAAAGCCACATGGAGCCACTCTTCCCACGAGGAGAGATGTCTCGGTGTCACTTCAGCAGACAGCCTGTGGGAAGATCCAGACCAGCCCTGTGGAGGGCAGAAGTTCCTCTGTCAGCCGTGGCACTGTCTTCATGAACAGCTCACAGGCAATCATCAAGTGGTTTGCCTTGAGGAAAAATTAAAAATAAATAAGGAAGTGTCTGCTGGGAATATTGCATGTGTTTTCTTTAGAGTCTTTAGGAAACAAGCCGAGAAGTGAGAAGTGGCCTGCTTAAGGTCACACAGGTGATAAATGACCAGAACCAAGATGCGTATCCTGTCTTCCAAAGTCTCTCTTCTCTTTCAGCAGGAGTGACTGCATCCTAGCACCACTGCGACAGCTTTTAATAGTGAAACAGCAAAACCAGAGGGACTTGCTGAGAACCACTGGTTCTTTGAGGATAAAGTCATGAAATCCTGTGGCTACATGGTGGGGGTGAGACAGGAGTGCTAGGTCGCTAGTCTCAGCCTTTGTGAGTCTCTGTATCGTAAGCCAAACCAACAGTTACCTATTTGCAGTATGAATTCTGACTTCTCTGTACTTCCTGCCTCCCAAATGGGCTAACAGATTCTTCTATAGACCGGGCACCATCATCCAACTACTTGGAAAGCTGAAACTAGACAATTTCTTAAGCCTATGGGTCTGTGACCAGCAAAGAAAGAAAGAAAGAAAGAAAGAAAGAAAGAAAGAAAGAAAGAAAGAAAGAAAGAAAGAAAGAGAGAGAGAGAGAGAGAGAGAGAGAGAGAGAGAGAGAGAGAGAGAGAGAGAGAGAGAGAGAGAGAGAGAGAGAGAGAGAGAGAGAGAGAGAGAGAGAGGAAGAAAGAAAGAGAGAGAGAGAGAGAAAGGAGAGAGAGAGAAAGAAAGAAAGAAAGAAAGGAGAGAAAGAGAAAGAGAGGGAGAAAGAGAAAGAGAGAGAGAAAGAAAGAAAAACAGAAAGAAAGAAATCTTCTAACTGAAGGTTCTCTTATAACCAGGTTCCAGCCACACTGATTTTTCTTTTAAGAACTGCAAGTGGACATAGTAACACACAGTGAAATCTCAGTTACTGAGTAAGCTGAGGCAGGTAGATCACAAATTTGAGGCTGGTGTGGGCAATTTACTAAGACTGTCTCAAAACAAAAGTTCAAAGGGTTGTGTATAGTTCAATGATAGAGTATTTGCCTAGCATGTATGAGACCCTAGGTTCAACTTCAAGCACCACAAAACAAAACAACAAAAAAAGAAAATGTTATGTTATCTGTAAGCCTCCTCATTCTTCTTTTTTTTTTTAGACATGATCTCACTTTGTAGTTCAGGCTGGCCCTGAGCTCACTATGTAGCCCAGGCAAACCTGGAACTCAGCAGTCCTCCTGCCTCTGCCTCCTGAGTGCTGGGATTACAGGCGTGAGCCACCACACCCTGCACTGTGGTATGTGGTACTGATTGCTGGTGGATGTGAGTCACCACACCCAGTATTGTATGTAGTTACTGGGTATTGAACCAGGGACCTTGCGCTTGCTATGCAGGTGCTAGAACTACTGAGCTCAATCTCCAGCCCCACCTCATTCTTTTAACAATCACCTCAAATCCATTGAATAGATGGATTATAAATTACTTCATGGACAGTTATACCCAGTCACAATACTATATCTCTCCTTCCATCCTTTCATACGTGTATATCTGTAGATGAGTTACAGCATACGTGTCTGAAATGTGTCAGCAGATCTCCATGTAAAGCTGTAACATGCACAGGCATTTACTCTCAGCATGCTTATGGTCTGCATTGCTTGAAGGTCTGTAGAAAAAGATGAGATTTTTATAGCAACTCAGTTCATGATAGCTAAATCTTGGAAACAACCCAAATGCCCATCAACTCTAGACTGGATAAAGATGATATTGTTTTTATAAAATGGTGTATTACTCTGCCATAAAGAATAATAAGTTTGAATCATTCATACTCAAATGGACGTACCTCGAGGACATACTCATAAGTGAAATAAATACGTCACAGGTGTGCAAATACCATATCTTTTCTTTGGTATGAGAAACTGAAAATGTAAATAATTTCTAGAATGTGTGGTAGTCACTATAAAATAGAAAATATCCTAAGGGAAATGGGACACAGGAGAAAATAATGAGGGCAAAGAAAAAATTGTGATGGTAAAAAGAGGGGGGAATAAAAAAATGGGTGGAGGGCTGTAGGGTGGGTAGGTGAAGGGGAAAAATGAGAATTAAGTGGTGTCATATACTGGAAAAAATTCTCAGTGTTGAGTGTGATCATGATGTGTATATAAAATGTACCTATATCACAATTTAAAAAAAAAGAAAAAGATGAGATTGAAACCATGAAGCCCTGAGTTTCAACAGTAGTTGTACCTACTGTTACCTCCAGGATTTTGAGCAAGATGATATGGCTTTCTTCATTCACTAGTGTGAAAATTTGAGATAATACACTTTAGGAACTGAGGTAAGTTGCAAATGAATGGTGGGGAAGTTGGTATATTCTGATAGAAAGTATATTCTAGATGCTTCTAAAAATAATCTTTACATATGTTGCCAACACTTAATATGGTTTCTCCCTGAGCACTTGGGTCTAAATAAATATATTTAGAACAAGATGGTAAGTTTATTAACAGGTTTATGACCAGCCACTTAGTAGTGAAGAGTTACTTTATTCACTTGCGCATATATATTTGATTCTTTGGTTACATTGGCTCATTAGGATACTGGAGAAACAGTGGGACACACCATGAATATCTTGTTCACTATTTTAGGAACTAAGGAGAAAATGTGGTAAGAAAGAAAATTTTCTAGAGGTAATGCCTGGGATGGATATGGAATGAGGAAGACATTAAAGAAGGAGAAGCATAACCCAGGTAGAAAGTGGCCCCCAAGCAAGGTAGAAAGGTTGTGGTGTGGACATTGCCCTAGGCACAAACCAACAGGAACTGAACAAGGGGCACAGTGTATATTTGCCCTGAGAATATAATCCTTGAGCACTGCACAAAGGGAGCTCCATAAAAAGATGGCCTTGTCTCCTGATTTATCTTGAAGATAGAGATCTATTTTACCATCTTTTTGTCCACCCATGAGATTGTCTATCCCTCTCCCCATTCATCTTTCTTAGAAACTCAAACAGGGGCAACCCACTTTTGGGTGCTCTTTTGTCTGTCAGGCAGAACCTATCTCTCAGTGAACTTTTCCTATTCTTAACGTGGTGTTCCTAGAATTTGTTCTTTGATTAGAGAACACGAACTCACACTTTGTATATGTAGCAGGTTTAAGAGTTGCATCTCTTCCCCCTTTATGATTCTGGAGGTCTTCCACCAAGATTACTAGGTTAGAGACTCAGAGCTATTTGCCTACCCAAGATGACAATGCCTAGCACTTACCAAGGGCCTTTAGATAGACCCTCTGTAGAGTAACTCTGACTGCCGATTGCAACTATGACCCTTTTCAGCCAGAGCAGCTAGGACAGTCTTTGTCCCTTGCTCCCTCTCATCAGTTCGGGAGTACTTTTTCGGAAAGGGGAATACTGTAGATAGCTAAGTTAGATATCTTTTTTTTTTTTTTTTGAGACAGAGTCTCGCTTGTGTAGTTCAGGCTGGCTCTGAGCTCACTATGTAGCCCAGGCAAGCCTCGAACTCAGCAATCCGCCTGTCTCTGCCTCCCGAGTGCTGGGATGACAGGCGTGAGCCACCACGCCTGGCTTAAATTAGATATTTTATAAGTAATTAGATGCCCCTCAGAAGCCAGCATGAAGGACAATCAAGAGACATTCACTGAAGGGCAACATAAAAGGAGAGAAACTACCATACCCAGATAGGATAAATTGCAGTGATGAATATTCTAAATAGGTATCAATCACTTGGATGGGAGACCAAAGTCTCAACCCACGCCTTCCAGGAAAGATCCCTGATGAAAATCTTTGTACACTTGCTATGTGACTTGCTTTTTCCCCATTGGATCCCCATTTAATCAGTATTACCTAAGTGACTAGTCCTAATCTTACTGATTGATCATGGTTTTGTCTACCCCGTTATTTCTCATCTGACCCATATTACCTAAACGACTGTACTTGTGATGTTAGTCATTCACTAGTTTTGTCCCCTTGAACCCAACTCACCTCATGGCTTTGCTCCCTAAAACCCCCCTGGGAAGCCAGGTGGGTGGGCAACCTACTTTCAGGTCCCGTGCTGTCTGTTTTAAGCAGATGCTATCTCAATAAACTTTTCCTACTCTTTAAAAAAAAGGAAATCTCAAACTGTCATGGCAACATGCATTAACCCTTTGGTTTCAAGAATAGAGACAAAGTAATAGGTGTAGCTCAGTGGTCAAGTGCTTACTTACAAGAGAAAAACTCTGGGTTTAATCTTCAGCACTAACAGAGAGGAAAAAAAAGACACAAAGACACTTCAAAATTCTTAAAATTAAAGGACTTTCTGATTGGACAAAGAGGACTGGCTTTGCAAATGAATTGGTATTCAGATATTAGCTATAAATTGGACAAGCTAACTTTACTTATCCACAGTTCTGCTGAAGAAAATCAGTCCATTGCCACTAGGAAGAACATTTAGAGACTGGTACTCTGAAAACTGGCACTGTAGGGAAGACTAGGCAAGATATTGGTATAACTTTCTCTCACACATACAGAGTGAAATACTATGCAACCTTAACTTATCCAGCCTAAAAATAAGGAAATCTGGTTATATGTAAACCAGATTTGTAGAATCTTAGAAAGTCACCTCATAGAAGTACACAAGAGGGTGGTGGTTAGCAGGGGCTGAGAAGAGGAAATGGGGCTGTTAATCAAAGGGTACAGTGTTTTGGTTTGGCAGGATAAATAAATTCTGGAGATCTAATATACAGCACGGTGATTTAAGCAATACTGTATTGTATATTGTATTTTTTTCACTCCAGAAAGAATGGCTATTTTTCCTTTTTATTGAGTCTTTTTTTACATTAAGTCAAATGACAAATGCTCAGAGAGGCTTTCTCTGACCCAAATCACTTGTATTATTTCAAGGCAACTAAGACTAGATTGTTATTTAGTATTTTTGTCTCTCTCCACACTAAAAGGTAGTTTTTGTGACAGAGAAGAACTTCTCTGTCTTTGTTATCTACAGAGCCTGGGATAGTGTTGGCACATTAATTTACACAATAAATGCTTGCTGAACAAACAGATGGATTTATTGGTTCTGTACCCATTACACAAAGGGGCAAATGAGGCCCCGGAGAGAGCCTAGAGAAGTGCCTCTAAGAAAGCCCAAACACAAAGTAGTCCTGGTACAATTAATTCCCCCTTAAATTCTTCCTCCTCCCTGAGCATCACTGGGGTGCCTTTTCTCTAACACAGACCTCCCGAGTTCGTTTTCGCAGTGCTGCCTGGGCTCCGCCAGGGGGCACCACAGATGTTAACACCAAGAATAACAGAGATGTAGACGTTAGGAGAGATTTCCACCTCCGGTCACGGCCAGCTACTTCCGCTTCCGGCCACTTGGCTTGTAAGGCGTGAAAGCGAGGATGGACGGGTTGGTGGCTCAGTGTTCCGCGCGGCTGCTGCAGCAGGTCTGTTACTGAGGCTGATGGAAGGGTCTAAAGGGGAGAGACCAGGTCTCAGCTCTTGGCGGAGTAGCGTTGGGGCAACGGCAGAGAAGTAGGGACCATCTTGTTTCCCGACCAAAACCCAGGCCTGCGCTGCAGTGCCCTGGATTCGGCTCAGTTTCCTCCCCTGTGGGAAAGAGGAAAGGATGATGTGGAAGAGAGAAAACTTGTTCCGAGGCTTGTATGACGGTATCATTCAGCTAAGGGTTGGGGGGGGGGGCTGTATTCTTCCAGACTTCCCAAGCTGGCGTGGCCGCGGGACTGGAACTTGTGCAGAGCTCCTCTCTCCACCTCTCTCTCTTCCCGCCAAGCGTGCTTTTAGGGTCCCCGGGGCTTAGGGAAGGCGGATAGGATCGGGTGCACTGGGTCGTGCGCTCAGCGCAGCAGTCTGCAATTCTGAGCTAGACAATTCCTAATAAGCTCAAGGGCTTGTTCATTATAGGACGCAGATTTGCGCCCTTTCACGATTGGGGGCGGGGAGCAGTCACAACTTCAAAAAGCGAGAGATGAGCCAGTCTCATCTTTTGTGCCGGGTAGGAGAGGGTTGATTAGAAAGTTAACCGTATTCCGTCTTATTACTGGAACTGCTTTCTGCCATATCAGAAGTCACAGAGTCCAAGTTGGTTGAGTAAATGGACTTTTCAGAACCACCTGTTTATCCATATGTGATAGGACTGCTTCAGTGGGTTGTGATCAGAGTTGTAATTTCTGAAAATTGTTTAACCCAGTGTGTGGGACAGTGTCAGTTTCTGCCCCTTGCCCGGTTGTAATTTGCTCTTGTAAATGCTCTGAAATTTCAATTAAGACCTCATCCCCTAAATTTAATAGTTGGAAACTTTCTGAATTAAGATGCCTCTAGTTTTAGGTATTAATGTACAAAGTCTGGTCCAAGATCTTTGTTTAGATCCAGAAAGAGTAAAAAGCAGAAGTCTGAGCAGGTTTGAATGCATCTAAAAGTGGTTTGTCGTTTGTTTTTCAGTGCTGGGAACCACTCAGAGCTGGTGATGCGCTAGGCCTGTGTTCTCCAGGTGTTTGTCTTTAAGAATCCAAACCCATAAGATTTGGGAATAAAAACCTGGTGTGGTGGCACAAGCTGTAATCCCAGCACTGCAAAGCCAGGAAGAGTGTCCCAAGTTCTAGGGTAGCCAGGGCTGCATAGTGAGCTCAGGGCCAGCCTGAACTACAAAGTGTCACCAAAAAAAAAAAAAAAAAAAAAAAAAGATTTGACAATAAAGATGGGTTATAACTCTTACTAATTCACAGTGATTTGTTGAACTGAAGGGAAACTTAAGAATATAAGGGTTATTTGATTATAGTCTTAACATTCCTCTCTACACAAGCAATTTTGTTATCAAAAATAAAATATTAATGTCAGCAAGTCTTAGAGGAGGAAAATACAACTTGTCATAGGGAAAATTCATTTTCATCACCTCTACTGTGTCTTCTGGAAAGGGGAAAATGAAGTATCACACTGTGAAGCCATCAGTCCTACTACCCTGAAAAAATGCCTTTACTGTATAGGAAAAGGAGATTAAATCTCTGACTGCTGAAATTGACCGGTTGAAAAACTACAGCTGCTTGGAAACTTCTCCTAATTTGCAGCAGTTGCAAGAAGAAAATTTAAAATTAAAGTATCGACTGAATATTCTCCGAAAGGTGAGTACTCTGGGTAACCTTTGGGCAAAAAAATTACTGAAATGTGACCTCAGATTAAGTGTCTACCTAGATTATAGAAAGATTTAAGTGGGGTTGAACATTTTCTTTCAATAGATTAAACCCATGCTTTAAAATTTTTTAGAAGATTTTGAAATACACCTACATAAGTTCTCTGTCCTAAATTGGTTAAAGTTTTATTTTTTATTTTATGTTTTACAGCATCATTTGAATTTTTCGCACTTAATATGCCAAAACTTTATTTTTTCATGAAGCTTGTGCTCTATTTAACATCGTCATATCTAAAAAATGATTGTCAGTTTTGTCCAGAACACCACTTGCTTCAGGTTTTTGGCTTACCTTTCAAGTTTGCTAATGACTCATTGCAGAGTATGACCTCATTTCTATAATTGCTTTGTGTGTATGAGCTTTCAGGCAGGCTCTGCAACTATAATATCCTCCCAACTAACTCAGCAGCTTTGGTTTTCCTTACACCCTTTTCTATTGTATGTAGAATTAGATATTAACAGATATTTATCCCATGGACAATTTTAAAATTGTTATTATGGTAGTGTTTATGTTAAGAAAATCATATGGATTAAGTTCTGTGCTTTTTTTCCTTTCTCTTGGTACTAGGTATTGAACCTAGGGCTTCACACGTGTCAGTCAAGTACTTAGCACTGAGCTTATTTGTTTTAACAACCAAGTTAGGCCGGTATCAAATTTGAGATCTTTCTGTTTCAGTCTCCTGAGCAGTTGGAATTACTGTTGTGTGTCCCCATGCCTGGCAATATCTCTAACCTTTTTTTTTTTTTGGAGACAGGGTCTCGCTTTGTAGTTCAGGCTGGCCCTGAGCTCACTATGTAGCCCAGGGAAGCCTTGCACTCAGCAATCCTCCTGCCTCTGCCTCGCCAGTGCTGGGATGACAAGTGCGTAAGCCACCACGCCTTGCACTGTGGTATGTGGTACTGATTGTTGGTGGGTGTGAGTCACCACGCCCAGCATTGTATGTGGTTACCGGGGATCAAACTCAGGACCTTGTGCTTTTGAGGCAGGCACCGGAACCACTGAGCTAAATGTCCGGCCCAATATTGCTAGTCTTAATTTTCTCAAAATCTCTGTTTTTTTTAGGATGTAAATTTTTTTTGCACAATATGGGGTATTTCAAATGCTAATACAGTGAGCAAGTTGTAGCAGAGGTGCTCCTACCATAGGCAATGTTTCTTATCTTACAGAGGTTGCTGTTTTGGGTAGAAAAAGGCTTTCATATATGAAACAAATAGGGAACAAGTGTAAAATTGATTATAGTCATGGCACAGAAATCCAATATAGTAGATTTTGTGTATGTGTGAACATATATGTGCTCACATGTGTACACACATACACATATATCAGTACCCTTCTCTCTTAAAATAACCTGAAGCTTGATGTGATGGTGTGCATTGTCTACCAGCTACTTGGGAGATTGAATTAGGAAGATCTTGCCAGCGCATGCAGTTGGAGACAAGCCTGGGCAAAGTAGCAAAACCCTGTTTGGTAATGGAGCTCCTAAAGGATGTTTTAGGTCCTTGGTGTTCTGAGCAAAGAATTGCATAGACACAAAGGCAGTGAGAAGGTGGGAGAAAAAAATTGTCTTAAGCAAAAAGTTTTTTCTAAGGTAAAAGAAGACAGTTTATTTGAAAGTGAAGGAAAAGGGAATAGAGTGCCTGAGAAAACAAGAGTCTCTGAACAAGTCGGGGAATGTATTGGAAAGGGCAGTATTCCTGACAAAACTTTCTTGACCTCTGGTCAGAGCAAATAAAAGACCAGGAATGGTGTTTTTTGATTGTTTGCCCCCAAAGAAGAAGTAAAGATAGCGTGTTGTGATTTATCCTGTAAACAGTGCTTGGGGCTATACGCCTGGAGTCATTTTGGGTTTGTGCTCTGTGCACGTCTTTTAGGAAGTATCTCACTTAACCAGATAGCCACATTCTGCGTGGTTTATTGTCCATTTGGCTCAGCTTGCATCAGCCTCAACCCTGCCTCTAGAACAAACATAAACAGTAGCTTTTAAATGAATTTTTTTCTTGTAGATTTTGGTCTTTAATCATACTTAAATAACTTCAGTCTGTGCTCTTAGAAATCCTTCAATTGTAAGAAGTATGCTTTGTTTCTGTTTGTTTTTTGAGACAGGGTCTCGCTTTGTAGTCATGCTGGCCCTGAGCTCACTGTGTAGCCCAGACAAGCCTTGGACTCAGCAGTCCTCCTGCCCCTTCTTCCCAAGTGCTGGGATTATAGGCATGAGCCTCCAGCATTGTGGTGTGTAGTACTGATTGCTGGTGGGCGTGAGACACTACACCCAGCACTGTGGTTTGGTTACCAGGATCGAATTTGGGACCTTGTATTTGCAAGGTAGATGCTGGAACCACTGAGCTAAATCCCCTGGAAGTTATTCGAGAGGATAGTTCAATTTTAGTTGCTTTTTTTCCTTTTTTTTTTGAGACAAGATCTTACAGTGTAGTCTTGGCTAGCCTTTAATTTGCTGTGTTGCCCACCCTGGTCTTGAATTTCCACTCTTCCTACCTCAGTTCCAGGTCGTTATTTATTAAATTAAAAAAACTTGAAATTGGGTTTTTTGGTGAGTTTGAGAATTTACTTTTTTCATATGAGAAAGAGATTATGAGGAAGCATAGCGCGGGCTCTCCAATAAATCTGAATTTGAATCTTGGCTTTGCCACATTTTGTTGACTTTATAAGTTAATCTCTAGTCAATTTGAAAATAGTGGTCATGGTGACAAACAGATTTTGTGTAGACTAAGGTAGAAGTAAGCAGTTCGCTTGGTTCTTCTCTGCTTTGTTTTTTGTTTTGTTTTGTTCTGATATTTCAAGACAGGCCCAAGCTAGCCTCATAGTCATAAGTAGTCCTGCCTTAGCTTCCCAAGTACGGGGACTATAGGTATTAGCTCAGATCTTCATGTAACACAGACTCAATTACTTTATTGCTGAAGATTGAACCAAGGGCCTTGCACATAGTAGGCAGGTGCTTTGCCACTGAGCCTTTTTAATTTGAGTCAGGGTCTTGCTGAGTTGTCCAGGCTGACCTCTAATTCTGGGTTCAAGTGATACTCCTGCCTCCCAAGTACCTGGGATTATAGACATAGGGACTCTGCCACATGAGTCCCATTTGGGGACAGCATGCAGTATGGTGGGTACAATGCTAGATACCTAGATAGAACTATGGTATTTCCCCAAATCCAGCAATCTAATAGTGGAGATACACAATTGTGTGAAGATATGGTATAGTACAGTAATAAAAAATAATTATATGCCATCTTAAGTGATTATACTCCACTGAAAAGAAAATGAGGAATTGGAGGTAGGAATAAGGCCAAGGTGGGATTACGTATACTAAGACAAAATTGACCTGTTTGCTGCTATATTGTCATATCCATTTTGTTCTGTCATTTCATTCTTTAAAGAGGCCAATGTTTTGATAGAAAGAATGCAGTTCTCAATTTGTCCATTGAGTTTTTACTTCAGGTGTTTAATATGAAGTAATTTAGGACTGGTTTTATTTGTTTGTTTGTGGTACCATTGTTGCTAAGCCATCGTTTTCCCATTAGGTTATATCCCAAGCCCCTTTCAAATTTTGTTTGGAGATGATCTTGTAAGTTGCCTAAGCTGTCTTCCATTTTGTGGTCCTCCTGCCTGCTGAGTCAATGGCATGATAGGTGTGGACCACCATCCCTGGCTAGGCCTGGTTTTATGTTTTTGTTTTTATTCTCAGAGCTGTGAAGAAAGCTGAAAAAAACTATTCAGTCCTTTTTACCTCCTCTGAGTTTGTGTTCTTATGACAGAAATACAGAAAGAAAGAATTCAGAGAATTTCCCGTGAGTGTTTTAGACTTCATGGGATGAACTCGTTCTATTCTGTGTCTCAGAAAATTGCAGGTGGGAACATCGCACTGTGGGTCCATGTTCCCTTCTTGTTTTTTTGACAATATTTGATGGTTTCTCAAAATATTTGGGGAAATGTTATATGATAGTGCAATACATTATTGGACATTTTCTTTTTTTTTTTTTTAGAGTCTTCAGGCAGAAAAGAGCAAACCAACTAAAAATATGATTAACATTAATAACCGCCTTCAAGAAATCTTTGGGTGTGCCATTAAGACTGCATATCCAGACTTGGAAAATCCTCCTCTCATTGTAACACCAAGTCAGCAGCCCAAGTTTGGAGATTATCAGTGCAATAGTGCCATGGGTATTTCTCAGGTAATGTATTGTTACAACTCACTATAGGCAGTTAGATTCTGTTAGGTACCTTCATCATTACCGTTTCCATGAACAATAGCAAATTATTGTACCCTTAATGGAAATAGTTTTGGTATAGTTTGAAATATTAGAGAAAAGAGGTGTGTGTTTTTACTTCTCATTGTTTTTTAAAGCCCAAATTTGGATTTTCAGTTAAACTTTATATTCTCAATATTTAAGAATAATAATTACTACTGTTTGATTTTGGTACTTCCTGCAGTGTCCATGATTGCTATGTATTGTTAATGATTGTTGGAAAGTGAGAAATCGTTTAGCTGATCACTGATCAGTGTCCTTATCGAATATCTAATGAAGCTCTGTTATCTTTGAGGTAGGCTTTTCACCTTCAATTCTGAGGATTAACGTGTTCCCACTAGTTTGAACCACTGGTGTTACATGTGTAACTCTCCATGTCACCTGATAGGATGGTCATGTGTGTACCACTGGTTGTTCACACCAGTGAGAATGTAACATGTTCAAACCACAGTCCCTGTCATGGACTTTAGTGTTAAACCCACCACTTAGTTAAATCCCTAGACCTTTTTATTTATTTATTTTTTTTGAGGCAGGATGAGAGTAAGTTACCCAGGCTGGCCTTGGAGCTGGGATCTTCTTGGCTTAGGCTCTGGAGGACCTAGGTTTATACCTGAGGCCTCTGTACTGGGCCAGGTATGTTCTGATTTGATTTGCAATGCGGGAGATGCCAGCCTTCTCATGGAGCTATGTCCTCAGCCCTTTTTAATTTTTATTTTCAAGTAGGTTCTCACTAAAGTGTTGAGATGGTAGGC
>PVIC010012608.1:0-39501 GCA_004025085.1 Thryonomys swinderianus
GCCTGTCATCCCAGCACTTGGGAGGCAGAGGCAAGAGGATTGCTGAGTTTGAGGCTTGCCTGGGCTCCATAGTGAGCTCAGGGCCAGCCTGAACTACAAAGCCAGACCCTGTCTCAAACAAACACACAAACAAATAACCCAAACCAAACCAAACAAGCACAAACCAAACTGTACCCAGAGTAAAAGTTGAAATCCTCATCATGGCTCAACAGGCCTGTTCACAGTGATCTTAGCTCCCATTTCTGTCCCCCTCATGGCTTCCTTCGTGGTGGTTCAGATCAACAGTCTCTCCCCAAACTGTCATGCACTGGGGTGAGGCTTCTGAAAGGCGATCCAATCCTTGGTTCCATACCTCTCAGTGGGTTTGCCCACTAGTGCACGGCTGACTGTCATCAGGAAGAGAAGCCTAGTCGGAGGCGGTCACTGGGGACTGACTCGGGGGGAGGGTGGGTCTCCCACCCCAGTTCCCACTTCACTCTGCTTCCATGAGGAAAGCAGCTTTTGTCCATCTTGGTCCTTCTTCCATCTCATGTCTTCGTTGTAGCCAGGTGACCAGTGAATGTCGTCTTGAACCAAAATAAATATCTCTTATAATTTGTGAGTGTCAGGTATCCATCCCAGTGAGAAAAAAGTAAACCAATGCATTCTTGTAGCCATGGATTTCTTACAGTTTCATGTTATGTTCTTAACCTGTGGCCTTTGTGCGGACTGTGTCTTCTGCCTGAACTTACTTATTTCTAGTCAGTGGATGTGTGACTTTCTCACTTCTTTCAAGTTTACTTCTCCCGACCCCTTATTTTATTTCCATTGTGCTCTCTCGTTTTCTTCATGTGCTTTTATCTGCTCTCTCTTTTCTCTATGTCACATATTTTAATATGAAATGATGTCCTTATTTTCTTTACTATTTATTGTTAGTTGTTCCCTATTAGAATGTGAGCTTCATGAAGGTATTATCTTCCAAGTTTTGTAATAATGCTTAAAATGTACTAGGCACTTGGTACATCGTTATCGAATAAACAAATGGCTGGGCCTTTAGGCTGTGCCCTCTGTGAGGAAAAACAATGATTAGTAAGTCACAGACCTTTGACTTCATAAAGAAGCCAGTGAGGTCTTGGATGTTACTGATAGAAAGGAAAGTAGTTTGGGGGGTGTTTGTGTTCCCTGAGATAGAGTAATACAAGTGGAAACCGCTTAAGGATAACATCTGGAGAAATATTCCCAAGAAAAAAAAAAGGGAATTGATTGGAAGGTGGAGTATTAAAGAAAAATATATAATGGCGGAAATGTCTAAGCTGCAAATACAAATATGAGTCTCATTTATTAGCTGATAATTGCAGTTCAGTGCTTTGGGTGAGATTTTTAGAGAGATGAAGTGGACTAAGGTAAGCAAAGAGATAACACTGACAGAAACAATTAAAGGGCTAGTGAGGAAAAAATTGCAAAAGAGAGTGAGAGGACGAGTCTGGAAACAGGACAGAAAAATCAGATGTAAAAAAAGCAAAGATCAAAAGAGGAACAGTCATAGCGACAAAGACTGCAGAGACATGTCTATATAAGGGAAAGATAAGAGAAGAAATCACCTAAAACACCAAGTGAGAATTTACATATCCAAACATAAAAACTGCTGTCTTTTAAAGATATGGATGTCTATATCTTGGAAGGAAAGATTTTGAGAAATAAATATGTGATTAATTGCAGCTTAGAAAACTGAAAGCCATAAAAAGTTTCATGTACTCTAGTATAGTGCAATGTTATCTTGTTGTTGTCACTTAATTTTATAAAAACATATAAAAGGTATGTTTTCATAAGGTGCAAATTGATTGTCTTATAAAAATGCGTATTTCTAGGCTTTTTTCAGACATGTATTAGGCAGGTGTGGATAAAGTGTGCAAAAGCAGTGCAAGCAGGAGAGGCCATGTGATTCCTGATAATCGAGTGAGAGGTTAGGAATCAAACATGATGGTGAAGCTTCACAGAGAAGTACTGAAGTCAGAGCAGAGAGCTCACACTGTGGCTCTGAGCTGGCTGGCACAAAGACGGGATGTTGGCCATCCTTGTTGGATCTGCGGAGCTCAGCATATTTTCTTACACATTGTAGACATTTAATAAATGAGTGCTTCATGACAGTGGAAGTCACGGGCAGGGGAAGGAACATGTGCACAAACTGGGCACGGAGGCTCAGTGTTTGGAGAGGGCCGAGTCGCCTTTGTAGACCATCAAGCTAAGAGAGGACGCGTTAGAGGAAAGGAGAGGCAGCTTTGATGTCAAGTGAAGAGTTGTGTTAGATTTGCATTTTAGAGTCGCGGTCGTTACCCGGATGGATCAACTGCCAGAGTCAGGACAGAAGCAGCTGAACCCGCAAAAGGTATTGGGAAGAATCCTTCAGGCCAAGGATCCTTGTGGGTGTCAGCGCAAGCGAGATTCAAGCCAAGGGGAAGGCGGGGTTAAGTGAAAGTTAAGACATCTGCATTTGGTCCTCGCGCCACTCAGTGGTTGTTGGCTCTGCTCCTCCTTCAGTGAGGAAGCTCTTTTACAAGAGGTTGAGCGGGCAAAGGGCAATGAGCAAGTGGAAGAAATGAGCTTACAAATTATTTCCAAGAGTTCGAGCGGGAGGAGAATTTAGACACAATAGTCACAGAATTTTCCCATGTTTATTTATTCCTAGGAGCAAAGGCGTAATATCTTTACACAACCAGTGTGAGAAAAAGCTAGAAAAGAGAATAGGAAAATTCTGTTTGAAAAAAGGAAAAGAAATAATAACACATGTGGAAATGGAACAAGCCCTAGACTGGGTGGGAGGGCCGAAGGCCCAGTGGTACAGAGGGAGAGGAACTTGTAGACGGACTTACAAAGCACAGTATTGAAAAAAGGGGTTTCTGTTTGCCAGAAATGCAGCGATACATCGGTGAAACTCATTCAGTAATTTTCATAACTGAATCTGTGCTTGAGAGTGTAATGTTCAAATTGGACTAAAGGTCCTACTGAGGCCTGTAATATAACAGCTGGACTAGAAGCAGATTTATAAACTGGTACTGTAGTTACCTCCTTGAGTACTGACTCTTATATGTGTCTTAATTATTAAAATGATGTCTTCTTGGCAAGATAATTATTCTCAGTATTTTATTTTCTTGAAGATGATCATTAAATAAAACTTGATGGTGTGTGTGTATACTTCTTTTGTAGCTTCTCCCTCATTACTTCTCTTTTTAAATGTAATTATTCCTATGATTGTGCTTTTTTAAAATCACCTTGTAGAAATACATAATTACATTATTATTGCCTCAAAGAAAGGCAATATCATCACATTTTATGCAATCTTAAAGCTATTAAGTCATGTTATACTCACCAGTCTATTGCTAATTAAGAAGTACAGGAAAATCTAGTACAAAGAATTCTAGGCAAATGCCTCACAGGGAAGAGTCCCTCAGTAAGTGTTTGGAGAATCAAATTTGCTGGAAGCCAGGCCAAGCGAAGAGCCGGGCTCTGGCACCATCACGCCCCACTGTGACTTTGTTGTGTTCTGGATGCATCAGCACTGTGACTGTGGGCACCGAAGCCTTTGTGCAGACATCAGCAGGCTCTGCCAGGAGCCGCCTGGATGCTGGCAGGGACCGTGCCCAGGGCACCTTGCAGTGCAGTCGCACTCCGGCTGGAGGGCAGGGGAGTCCTGGTGAGACTGGCATAAAAGTCGCTCCAGGGGGCCCTGGGGGGTGAAGGATGCCACATTACTATCTGTGAGGCCAGGGAGGAAGGGCTGTGACATTGCTGGAAATACTGCGGGGAAACTGAGGCCAGAGAGTTTTGTGCCTTCGAAAGCCAAGGCAGGCTAGTGTAGTCCCCAGGTGGGGTGGCCAGGTAATCAAGGGCTTCATTTTACAAGTTTTATGCTCTCCTACTTTTAAGTTCTTACACAGTTACATTAACTTCCTGTTACTATCACATTTATATATTATACAGCCTGCAAGTCTATACATAATTATGCATTACATGAAATTAATATTGTATAAATATAATATAACATAAATACACAGGTTATTTATTACATAATATATAAATAGTAAAACATAGATAACTCATTGCAATTTAATACATTCTACTAACTTTCCTTCTATCTACATTACTAGCAGTAGCACTGCTAAAACTGTAAAAACAACAGTGAAGTAGTAGTGAATTTTAGAGCATCCTACTGACCATGTGCTAATAATTCATTAAGAGTTTTATGGGAATCACCATATTTCCATTTAAAATATAAACCCATAAAGAAAGTTAATGCTCTTATTTTACAGGTTCAGTCTTAGAGATGAAGACTAATGGCCCCATTCACAGACCTAGTACGTGGGTCCAGCACTTAGTGTTAGCTCTGCTCCTGATGGTACAATGGCTTTTACCCTTTACTACAGCGGTGAGCTTAAACATCCAGACTTTCCTCACTGTATGTAGCGAGGTTACATGGGACAGTGATAAGGAAGTCTCATATGGAGAAATATCCTGTTACAGAAGCTTTATTTTTATTTTCATCTTTGAATAAAGAAATATGATTAGTTGTGTACGTAGTAACGCATTTTATTAGAAGCTAACATTATATGTGAAATTATAAAATCGAATTGGGAACAGCAGAAGTTATAGGATGCTATAGGAAGTTGGAGGTTTGGTTATTTTGACTTGAATACAGCCTTTTATTTAAGCTTCTTGCTTCCTTTAGGGTTGTTAAACTTTGTGAATTACATGACCCCCATATTAATAGTCATGTTTTTGGTATATAAATAATAGAATTATAATCATGCCATGTTAACAAGTAGTCATAATTTTGCTATTCTTTAGATATGGTACTTTTTATTTCTTAAGGTGATGATCATTTTGGGTAGTTTTCCTGATATCTGCCCCATAAAAATTCTGATATAGATTATTTATTATTAACACTAAGAAACAAAGTTGGCTACTCACCCAGTGGTAAGCAGTAATGATATCCAGTAAGAAAATAAAGAAAACAAAATATCTTAATTTCAATATAATTAGCCTCATCGATATTACTACTGATCATGCATTCTAAAGTTTAATGAATAGAAATCATCTAATGTCATTGCTATGTCATGGTAAATATCATCCTTTGGATTTTCCACTTGATGAACTGTGCACACCTTATAAACCATGTTATTTTTAAATGTTCTTCTAAAGAAAATATACTCTTTCTGTTATTGGAATCTAAGAAATCAAAAATGATTAAAATTCTTTTGGAAAGCCTCTAATCTCTAATAAGCCAAATATCATGTTTCTCAGTTACTCTATGTAAAAAGTTATTCAGATACTACAAGAAGACATTGGTTTGACCAACAGGAGTTAGAGGAATGTGTATTAAGAAAACTCGAAGGCAGCTTTAACAATGAAATTCAGGTTCCCGAGATGAGGGGAACTTAAGGATCTGCCTTCCAAACAAGAAGAAGGTAACAGGTCACAGGACAAAAAGAGACAGCAAGACCGGGAAACGTTTTTGTTCCAGGCAGCGTCTTGCCTTATGACTGTCCCTTCCACACAAGCGTCCTGTCCCTGCTGACCGTCGGCTTCAGTTCCGTTTCAGACTCAGATATTCAGTGGGTCGTGTGGCCACCCAGCTCCCTGAGTGCCCTGCACCTCTGGGCACTGAGCAGCAATCGGCAGGATGACATCCAAACGGTGGCTGAGATTACCCAGCACTTAGCACATGTTGGTCAGTGTGGCAAATCCTTGGAATTTATTAACTTTATTTCATGAGGCCTTCAGTTTTTTAGGTTAGCAAAATTTGCCACATGGAGCTTTGAGTTAACTTGCCTAAAGCACAGGGTTCATACTGAGAAGCTGAGATCTAGATTCACATCTCTCTTTATTATGCAGCATTTGCTTTCAGGATTTTTGTCCGATTTTTTCCAGGCTTAGCTTTGGGCTCCTCCCTCCTGAGCTCTTTCACGAAATGCTCCTGAGGTGCTGGCAGGAGTCTGATATTTCTGCAGCCGTTCTCCTTGTTCCGTCTTCTGCCTCACAGGGGATTATGGGAAGGCAGCCACTTTGGTCCCTCCACCCTTCCCAACCAACCCTGTTAAAGTCAGTGTGATCTGACAGAACTGTGACAATGTTTGCTTTTAAATTACTGTGTGTAATTTGTGAAGTGAACTTCACCTGATAGTGTGTTGTGATCGCCACAGTAAAATTTTGAACAAAATAAATTTATCTGGATCTCCTCATACATATTATCTAAAGAGGGTAAGTTTGACTACATATAGATATATTTTTTTTGAGACAGGGTTTTGTTTTGTAGTTCAGGCTGGTCCTGAGCTCACTATGTAACCCAGGCAAGCCTCGAACTCGGCAATCCTCCTGCCTCTGCCTCCCGAGTGCTGGGATTACAGGATTGAGCCACCACGCCTGGCTACATATAGATTTTTAAACCAAGGACAGGAAAATATTTGTAAAGACTTGTCCATAGTCACTCTTTTTTTTTTTCTGCTTTTTGAGACAGGGTCTCGCTTTGTAGTTCAGGCTGGCCCTGAGCTCACTATGGTGCCCAGGCAAGCCGCCGCGAACTCAGCAATCCTCCCGTCTTTGCCTCCCGAGTGCTGGGATTACAGGCGTGAGCCACCACGTCCGGCATTGTGGTATGCGGTGTTGATTGTTGGTGGGCGTGTCTCCACGCCCAGCATTATATGTGGTTACCGGGGATCGAACTCAGGTCCTTGTGCTTGCGAGACAGGCACCGGAACCACTGAGCTAACCCCCCGGCCCCCCATAGTCACTCTTATATTGTGTGTGTGTGTGTGTGTGTGTGTGTTTGGGGGATTGTATATCTGTAAAACTCACTTATTTCCAAAAATAATTACTGTGTACAAGGCTTTGTGCTAGACAAGTAAACAGTCATCTGTTAGGAAGTTTCAAATCTTCCAGAGAGATGAATACACATATAAAATTCTACCAAGAAGCCTACAATATATTAATTCCAATATGGCTAGAAAAAGGTGCTTAGATACTATTCTGTATTAGAATTTATTTCATAATTATATAATATTGCTATTGCTTCCTTAAAATACTGAATAGATAATTTACCAATAACAATTTAATGACAATTTGTAGTTGGAGCAAGAAAGTGATGTAAATTAAAAGAAACTAAGAAATGTTGTGAACAAAAGTGATAGATCTAAAGATTGAAGGGGAGAGAAGAAAAGCCTATTATTTTTACTAAAATATAACATAAGCATGTTTTCTCTATGTGGAAATCTCCATGGATAGTATTTAAAATAATATTGAATAAACTTAAACCCAGAATTTATTTCTCTTATTCGAATTGCTATCACATAAGCACAGTGATATCGTGTGAGGTAGTTTCCCATTTTGACATCGCTTATTCCATCTCTGGGAAGGTCCTAGTGTTGGCCGTGGGAATATGTAGGCAGTTTTATTTATATATATGATTATTTTTTTCTGTAAATTGAGGATTCCTTTGTACTGTGTCCATAATCTCTTTCTGGTTTCAGAAACTTCTATGACTCCATGAATTTCAACGGTAAACTCTTCCCTGTATATATTTTTGGACACTTTGCCGTGTTTGCTGGAACACAGAGTGGTCTGAAAATGAGTATCTCAGGCAATTTGTTTTGCTTGTGCTGATCATTCTATTTCTGAACTAATGGGTTATTTAACTATTAGGAAATGTTTCCCATCAGTGGCTTTTGCTGTGAAAAAGGCCTGGCTCCTGGGACCTGTCAGAGGCCTTTTATTGAGGGCAAAGCGCTCAGGACCTCAGACATAAGAGGAGGTCAGGGACGTTTATGAATGAATACACCCGTGGGTGGTAAAATAACATGGGATAATAAGTGTGGGGTGAAATAAATCAATATATGTGCCTGCTGCGTAAATTTTATAAGCCTATGAATTTCTTGACAGTTTACAATAAACACTGCGTAATTAAAATTCTATTAACTATATCCTATTTTCTCTACAGATTTTTATACATAAGTGTATAAGCAGATGCTATGTGTGCACACATGCAGGGGGCCCATCCTACAATAACGAACAACCGAGTTGTTGTCCTTAGTTTTGTTTTTGCGCCAGTAAACAAGCGTGACAAAGATCCCTAGGGTTTTGTCACAGGGATGGTCTGCCCGGCAGTGTTTATGTTCTTCTCCCCGCATTACACTGAACGCGCATCTCCCTCGCTCCTCCGCCATGAGGTGAGCTTGGGGGCGGCCGCCTTCTCCTGTCAGCGCCATCTGAGCAGAGGCGACTCGGGTGCCCTCATCTGCATCCTGTTCCCTCTATCCCCCGGGCAGAAATACCCAACACTTGACTTTAGCTTTGCGGTCAACCATGGCAAGAAATCGATAGTACAGATTTAAAAGGTGGAAAGAGTACGATAGTGTGACAAGAATCTGGTGAGACTGTTGCCTCTGAGAACTTGGGGAACAGACCCTCTTCCTACTGTACTTCAACTATGAGGAAAAAGATGGGCAAAGAGAATGTTTGCAGTGGGTGTTTTCAGCCTGCTTTTGGCAGGTCATTACGAAAGAGATGCGAAGGCACAGGAAAGGGAACAGATCTGACCTGGAGATTAGGGGCCCCTGAAGGCAGAAACATCACCTGCTAAAGTCTCAGGTACTTCTGGGAGGCGTCACATAGCAACGGCCAATAAAGTCGTCCTGTTTCGTGTAAGGTCATTCAGATTTGTTGCGAGCTCGGATAACTTAGACCAAACGTGGTCCTCTGTGCAGACCTGGCGGTGTAATCTGTGCGGCGCAGTGGGACAGTCGAAGCGAGACGTTTGGGAACTCCGAGATGAGCATTTTCGCGAGGCTCCCTCAGCCCTCGGTCGCAGCCACTGCCCCTGGGGCTCTGGTCCTCAGCTCAGGCGAAGGCAGAAGATGCAGGTGCTGCCCCAGGTGGTTGGAGACCGAAGAGACAGCCGCTTCTCCAAAGCTCCCTCCTGCCTCCGGCGCAAGCACCACTCCGTCTTCGCACAGATGGAGACAGAACGTGCAGAGGGGTCCCTTCCCCGGGAACGCAGGGCGCCGCGCAGGGCTGTGGCTGACAGGCCTGTTCCGGAGACGCTCAGCTCTCGCTGCCTTCCCTTCCCGCTCTCTTCCTCCTACTAAAGACCCTTACAAAGGTCATAGGCGAGTGAGCTGGGGAGACAGCGGGGCCGCTCCATCTCCCCGCAGCTGCCGTGGGATCAAGCCCCTTCCCAGACGCACGGCCTCCTTTGGTTTGTTAGGCACCCAGCAAAGCAGGCCTGAGCTTACAGATTAGAGCCACCACTGAGAACTGCACTGGGCGCCCCGGAATCGCTCTGAGTTTAACGAAGTGAGACTGAGGACTGGGGAAAAAGGCGCATACGACGAGGGTTCCTGGAAGGAAACCTGGGTGTGGTCACTGGTGCATGAAATTAAAAAACAAACAGATTAGAATTTTATTAATATTTTGAGAGATTTTTTTATAGCCAAGGAAACTACTTTTTATATTCCACCTGCAAGTAACTTTCAAATCTTCTTATATGTTTAGTTTCGACCCTACAAAATTCATACGCTGAAAAATCCAAACTCTAGGACCTAATGGGATTGCATTTGAAGACACAGCATTTAGAGAGATGATTAGACGCGAGCAGGTCCTTCACACAGGCCCTGTTCCAACCTGGAATGTTTACCGCGGAGGAAATTTGGACACATAGACACCAGGGCCGAGCTCGCCTGGTGGGAGGGCTGTGTGAACGCACAGTGGGGCGGTGGCCACTGGCAGACCGAGGAGAGAGATATCAGGAGGGATGCATCCTGCTAATTTCTCGGCCTTGGGGTTCTAGACTGTGTGAAAATAAGCTTATGTTTCAGAAGCCACTCGGATCCACAGTGTCTTAATTAATTCACATTAGTGAACTAATATTACTCCCAAGTTAACTTCTGCAGGAAATCGCCAAAGACCTGAGGAGACTCTCCTCTTCAGCATTCACTGCAGATGGCATCAGGGAGAATAAAATGCGAGAATTTGAAGTTGATATTGTACCAAGGAGTTCTTCTTAATAAATCATATCAAAGCAAGTAATGCTCTCTGCATAGAAGGTAAGATGTCTGTGCAGTAATTGTTACAGATTTTTTTTTATCATTTCTACCTGTCAGTGATATGGTAGATATGATAGCTTTCATTCTTTATTAATGAGCATGATTTCTTATGGTAATTTTGTCACTATTGCATGTGTGTAGGAAAACTGTAAAACGCTGATTGTTTTTCAATTCACAGGTAGCTGGACTATGGGAACTCTGGGAAAGAATGAATGTAAACTTAATGTTACTGGAAAGTTGGCCTCAATCTTACCTGATACCAAAGCTCTTTGTATCCTGAACAGAGAATTGAGTGACACACAGTATGCAAGACACAGTAGTTTATTAAAGGAAAGTGCACTCCAAAGTGAGGAAACTCTAATGAGCTCGACTGGGAGCAGACACATTTGTTTGAGGTTTAAGGTTAAAGTACACTTGGGGAGCTCCAAGCAGCGACCCCCGGGGCTGGACTTGCCACCAACGAAAAGTGTACCTGCCAGAACAGGGGGTGGGAGGGCAAATGCAGGGAGTTCCGGGATTGGCTTCTCTTCTATTCTCCTAGAACGAAGGAATTGTTTGGGGCCAGTCACTGATAAGGATTTCCCAATTACTTGTGAGCTTTTACCCTTGGGAGGAAGAGGTTTTGATTTTTGAATGAGTGTATAAGTATCCAACAGGGTTGTCACAGCCCATCAGATAGATCAAACTGCAGTGCTAATGGTACTGTAATGATGGTGGGGTTCCCTTTGGTTACTCTAAAGACCTTGAAGTGTATGTTCCTTGGGCTCATGCCAGAAGCCATGAAAATGTAGTATGGTCGGGGGAGTGTAGACAGGGTAGGGCCGTGTTTCTCAGGCTCGTGGCAAGATGTTAAGGAAATTTGGTGAGAGTCGCTCACTGTTGGTCTCCAAGACCAGACATTTTTACTGTTGTGAATCGCTGCTTGGGATGCTTCCCAGGCTGTCTAGCTCCTGCCCCACTGGCATCACAGACACGCAGTGGGACAGCAGGTGTGGGTGATCGGTAGCTGGTCTCCTTGGGAAGAGGGTGATGTATTGTATGTGCAGTAAAAGGCAACACAAAAGACATCTGGTGATGACGAGAGTGATTGTGACAAGGACTGGTAGGTCTCATCAGCATCCACATTCTCTTCCTTTTTTGCCATAATGCTATCTGCAACCCCCAGCAACCCACAGAGTAAGGTACAAGCCACTTGACTGCAGGCAGATTGAATAAGGCTGGTGATTTACATTACTCACAGGTCAATTGTATAAAATCTCATGTTTCTTATTCTCTCCATTAGTGCACAACTCTAGAATTCAGAAGAGCTAGTAGGGTGAATAATTGTGCAGGGTAGAACTCTCAGCTCAGAGACTCACATGGGTATTTGATATGAGTAAGAAATGAAGCTTTGAGATTCCAGGGTTGTTTGCTATTGGTAGTATGATTTATGTTGACTGACACAGAAATACGCTTATGAGTAGTACATTCTAGGTCACAGGGAATATGTGTGTCCAACTTCACTATAAATGTCAGTCATCTCCAGTAGTGTTGAACAAATTTAATATTTCTAAGAGAACATCATGAATGTAATTTAGGAGCTTCAAATTCTCCTTCACAATTTCTATTGGTAAATTTAAGTATTTCACCAACATAGATATAAAAAAGTAGCATTTAATTGTAATTTAATTTAAATTTTCCTGAGTAATGATGAGGGTGGACATATTTATTTAATACCGATTAATTTTTCTTCCATGAACTATAGCTGAAATCTTTAATCCAGTCTTTTAGTGAATACATTGTTCAACCTCCCCATATGCACGTGTGCGCACACACACACACACACACACACACACACAGAGTTACTGTTTTTCAGCTATATGTTTTGAAATATTTTTACCAGTTTGAACTGTATCTTATATATGTTATCTGCCAGGCAGTAGGAAGTCTGGAAAATAAAATCACCCATAAGCCTACCAGCAAAGAGAACAACTGTAAATAATTGGTATATTTTTAGTTGAATACTTTATTGGTAGATTTTATATACAGCTCACAATTACCCAGTGCCCATCAACTGGAAACTGGATAAAGAAGATGTGTGGTTTTTTTAAAATAAAATGCTATATTTTTATTTAGTGAACACCTGTAAAGAAAGTTACATTTACATAGATTTTTCCAAACTAGAAGGGGCTGTAAGAGAACATTTACTCATATCTGTTGAGTATCTGTAGTACAGTAAATTTGTGGTAAGGCTCTTTCCATGCTATTTTATGTAACCAAGCTACTTTTTTTTTTTTTTTTTGAGACAGGGTCTCGCTTTGCAGTTCAGGCTGGCCCTGAGAACCAAGCTACTTTTATAAAGGGTGGTACAAAAGAGTAGCAGTCCTGTAGGGTCACCTCATCTTTTACAAACACTTGGGGCTTGAAAAGGCAAAGGAATAATCATAAGGTTACAGATAATGAATGCAGGAATCAAGACTAGAATCAATTTCTTTTGCTTTCCAGATTTTTTCTACCATATCTCATATCAAAGGTTTTGAGGTAGTAAAAACTACAAACTCTAAACACATTATTCTATATCTGAAATCCTAATACAGAAGTCGTGACTCTCATAAGTATTATATAAAATAAGAACTGGACTATTCTGGAGTATTCTTCATAGGTTTCTGGGACATGTCCAAATTGTCATTTCTGTTGTCTGATGAGGATTATACTGTAGATGGTAATGGACTCCCTATTTCTTTAGATTATGTTTTCAATCATATTTACTTCCAATAAATATTAAGGAATAACTTAGTTATATAGTTGCTAATATCTTCAGTTAGTGGCCCTAACATTCTTAATAATCCTGATCCCAAATTTTACCTTTATTCATTTTTAAAAGAAATTTAAATTAGTTGACTAAAGTTTGGAAGGGATATTCTCCTTTCTGTCCTGGAGATGTTAAGTACTTTTAAAATTTCTGATTTGAAATCCATGGAAATTTTTACCTTTAAATCAAAGTTGATTAGTGTGTAATAATGGAGGGACACCTGCCTTTTGTAATTCAGGATATATAGAACATATGTGGAAATTTAAAATATAGTTCTCTAGTTTTATAGATGATTCATGGATAAACATTTATAAAATATACTTGAAAAAATATTGTCTTGTGAAATTAGTTTTTAATGGAAATGTAGAAAAACTATGTATTGTTTCCATATCAGAAAAAAAATAGGCAGGGAAATTGCATTTATAATACTGCCATGTGAAAAAGAGCCTGATAGCAAAAAGAATGTTTAAGGTGCATTTATAATATGAGCTATAATTTACTATGTACATAACTGGTTCTAAAATGGATTATCTAAAGAAAAATCAATACAGGTGTCTCATCCTGTCTCCGATGCTCAGACTCCTAATAAACATACACTTTATCCATCCACATGAGCTTTATAAATCGAAACAAATGTACTTAATCACAGGCAAATTAAGTCATCCTTTTCTGGATCAAAGAAATCCATATGTCCAATTATGTTTTTAAGAAACTGGATCCTTCCAAGCATCCGTGTCCTTCGACATTGTCTCGAGGAAGAGAACAGTTTGCATTCTTTTTCTTACAGCTGCACTTTGAGGAGCAACAGAAAAACAAGCCGAATCTGGATGTGCAGGAAGCTGGAGCTGACACCATGCCGAGTAGGAAAATTTAAAAGACGCTTCAAGACGCCATGTTAGGAAGCAACACCTTCCTGCCTAGACATTTTGTCAAAGCCTGTGACACTTTATCTTTAATTAGGACAAAGATAGATATTTCTGGCTCTTTAGGAAACTGCTTGTTATTCTGATGCGTAACATTTCACCAGGCCTCAGCGTGTGGGGAGTGTACTCTCAGCTCAAAGCCAGAAACGTATTAGCAGCGGGGTGTGGTGTCACACGCCTGTCATCCCAGCGCTTGGGAGTTCCAGCCCAGCCCCGGCTGCATGGAGGCCTCAAGGTACCTAACTGTATAGCAAGATACTTCCAAGGAGTATCCGGCTGCGGGGCCTCTGACGACGCTTCTGCCGGTCAGCGTCAACCCGCAAGTCCCCGTTCTCTCTCTCCCACCTTCTTTTTTTAATTTAATTTAATTTAATTTAATTTTATTTTATTTTTTGAGACAGGGTCTCGCTTTGTAGTTCAGGCTGGCCCTGAGCTCACTATGGAGCCCAGGCAAGCTGCCGCAAACTCAGCAATCCTCCTGCCTCTGCCTCCCCAGTGCTGGGATGACAGGCGTGAGCCACCATGCCCGGCTCCCACCCTGTCTTCTTAAATGTCACGGACAGTTTTAAATCACGCAGTGTTCTGGCTTTTTTTGACTTTTCATACTGTCTCCTTGGAACATTTAAAATGACCTTATGTAAGTGCCGGGCATGGTGGCTCATGCCTATCATCCCAGCACTTGGGAGGCAGAGGCAGGAGGATTGCTGAGTTCGAGGCTTGCCTGGGCACCATAGTGAGCTCAGGGCCAGCCTGAACTACAAAGTGAGACTCTGTCTCAAAAAAAATGACCTTATAATAAAATATGAATATGTAACAATGGCCAAAAGAACAAACTTTTCTTCTTGTCCCAGCTGTTGAAGTCCTGTGACAACAGTTCCTGTTGATGACAGTAGAAAACCAGTTGCCAGTAGGTACTAGTAAAGTTAAAGTCTGGGAAGACATTAGGCCCTCCTTTAACACCCATGAGAAGGACAAGATTGGAAAAGATTCAATTAAAGTTTCATTATTTTTAATTTTTATAGCATATTTAGTAGAACTCAATTTTATATTGAAATAATTACTTTAAATGCTTAAGTGATTAGTTTATTAAATCTAATTTCAATCATTTAATTGTATTTTATTTTAGTTAGTACAGCGATGGCAATGAAAAGAGAATAAATTTGACATTGACTATTTTCCTAAAAACAAAAGTTTTAAACAACAAGCATAGGCCAAAGAAAGAATAATGTTCTGTTTTATGGTATCATTTGTTGTCATTTCACAAAAATTCCTAGCTAGAAGTTCATTGAAAGCTAGAGTTCTATTTTAGAACTTAATCATATCAAGTACTTGTCCCAGACTCCTTAGACTGTTTTCTTTTGCACTCAATTTAGCCCACTCAAAGCGAATACCATTTAAATTCTTCCTGCCTTCTTGTATCTGTCCATCCTGTCCCTCAAGCCACTGCACTTCTTGTGAGTGTGATGCAAACTCGTTGCAAGAGTGCTATTTCCTAATGGATCGATGATGCTATCACAGTTGTTATCTCTTCTGCATACCTTGGGGGTGGTCTACCAGTCTTCAGTTTTTCTGTTGGGATAAACATTTCTAGAAAAGTGATTTCTTTCTAAAAGTGTAGTTTAAAAATTAACATATCTGTCTTTTAGAAATTAACTTTGCTGAAGGATTGTGTTGTCCTTAAATAGAAATAAACCAATTTATACAGTCAATGTGAATGGAGCAAAGGGTTTTCTTTTCTCTAATGATAAGATCAGTATTAGCGCCTATCTCACAAGCATAAACAAGATCTGCAGATGTTGTCCTTTTGAGGTGTGTCATTGTAGTTGGATTAGCTCACTATTTCTGAACATTAAAAACTTTTAGGTAAACTGAATATAATTTTTAATATGAAAATGCATTGAAGACCAGTGGTAGCTTTTAAGGGAAGATCTTTGACATTTCTGTTTCCTTTGTGCTTTTCAAATTGTGATATGATTCTCTTCACTGTGTGCTGAGATCTTTCTCTTGTTCTAATATTAACTGCTATGAATTTTACTAGCTTTAATTTATCTTTTGATTATTATATTTTTGTGTGGTTAGGTCTGTCATATTTTTATTTATTCCACCACAAGAAGTAGGGTTTTTTTTTTTTTGAAACTTAAAACTGTAAACTTAAAATTGCCGATGTTCATGACTTTGAAACCCAATAAGTATTTTTTTGGAGATGCTTATAGGATGTACCATTCTTCAAAATCTGCAAACAAATCCTCCATTATCTTTTATAGAGTACTATAATCTATGTTACATCCTCTCACGACAGAGGTACTTTTGAAATAATATAAGCAAAATTGAATGCAATTTTAAATTAAAAATATATATTACCATTTTTCACCTTTATACCCTAAAAGAAAGAAATGTTCCTGACTTCAATTTTTTGATAACTTTAATTCTATATTCTGGTTTCTTTTTGCTACAGGCAGGTTCATTCATATTATCTTATTCTCTTGCTTTAATTTCCTTTGTCTTTTATTTTGCTTTGTTTTCTCTTCCGAGACATACTCCTATTTTTCTTGGAGAAAAATGTGTACTAGAGGCATGATTTATGCTGAAGGTTCACAGAAATTAGCTTAATGTCAACACTTTTTCCACTGCAACACACACACTAAGTTCACGGTGATCATTGCTGGGGAAAGACAAAAGCTATATTATCAACTGCATTGCAATGTTAATAAATTATTTGATTTATTTGTTTACATAGTAACAATTTCATATTTATGAAAAATAAAACAATCTAATAATTTCTTCTTCAGTTATTTCCTAGTCTGTGATCTAAAAATCCTCATGGAATGAAAAATAACATTTTATGGAGTATTACTCTGCCAGAAAGAAGGACAAGTTTCAGTTACTTATATGCACATGGACACACCTTGAGGACACACTAATATGTGAAATAAATAGGTCACAGATAAGTATATACCATATCTTTTCTTTGGTGTGAGAACCTGTAGGTATAAATGAGTTCTAGAATGTAGGATAGATTTTGTGAAATAGGAACTATTCAAAGGGAAAGTGGTGGGGAAAGTAATGAGGGTAAAGAATAAATATGATTGGAAAAGAAAAAGCACATGTATGTAGTGGGTGGAGAGTTATGGGTGGGTGGGATATAGGTATAAATGTGAATTAACTCATGTCACATACTGGTACAAATTCCCCAATGTTGAGTGTGCTTGTGAGCTGTATATAAAATGTACCAATAAAGAATTCAATTAAAAAAAGAAAAATAACATTTTAAGCAAATAATCATTTTCTGTGGTGCTTTGATCATTTGAATATAAACAGTAAGTAAAACACACATTTATAACAGGCATTGTAAATAAATGTTTTAATGAATCATGATACATTGCTTCTTTTACTAATTTCATTACATTGAAAAACTATGATTTTGCTCTGTAATGCTTACAAAAATCCAAATAAAAGTAAATAACTCCAGCCAGGCGTGGTGGCTCATGCCTGTAATCCCAGCACTTGGGAGGCAGAGACGGGAGGACTGCTGAGTTCCAGGCTTGCCTGGGCTACAGAGTGAGCTCAGAGCCAGCCTGACCTACAAAAGCGAGACCCTGTCTCAAAAAAAAAAAGGTAAGTTCTTTTATACATTACATATAGATGTATGTTTATACACAAACATTAGAACACATAGATTGTCTACAGATATGGAGTCTTTAAAATATGATGAAGTTATTTAATAGCAAGTTGATAAAGAATGTAAGAGTACTTCATGTGGAACATCTGACTTTATAAAAAACATTCCATCATTTTTGTTCACATCAAATTGCAGATACTTCCTAGAAAATTAGCTGGCTTTCAGGGATATCTGTTTAAATTCATGTACTTTCAACCTGCAATGTTATTTTCATCATGCATTATGTAACATAATTATGCAAAACGAACATGAAAAACTTATTTTGAGACTTTCACGCTCAAAGCCCCTAATTATAGTTTACTGACTACTTGATGTGATCCTTGAATGCTACAGGCAGAAGTCAAGGCTGGGAAGAATGCCGCTCTGATAAGCGTGGGGAGTAGAAATGAGCTTCAGCTTCAGAACTCAGCGCGCTGGACGTGGGCTGGGAGCCCAGAGGCGGAGCTGCAGCCCGGGGCAGCCTGGGGACCCCCTGAGGGCGGCGGCACAGGCCTGAGCAGGAGGATTTCGGCTTGTGCAGTACTAACTGGGAGTTTCCTCCCCTTCTCTTTATTCACTGCACAAACATCTCTGTGTTATTGTCTGCGGGTGTGTGTGTGTGTGTGTGTGTGTGTGTGTGACACATCAGCCAGACAGGAAATGGGTACTTCAAGCGGGATGAGGCTCCCACCGCGGAGAGACCTGAGAATCTAAGGGACTCTCCTGAGGGGAATGTCCCCTGAGGAGATGTCTTTGGTCTCAAATCCGGGGGTGTTCACCGTGCAAGGAGAGGAAGGAGTACTGTCCTGATTGTGAGGCGAGAACGCGGACGGAGGAGGCGGCGACAGGAGACGGGGAAATGGCCGGGAGACCGGCCGGTCACAGCCCTTCGGAGAGGGCAGGACAAACCCGGCCGAGGGGGGACGGGGGATTGTGCGCATCGTAATTCTTAAAATAACTGACAACCATAACAGATACTGTTAAAGGAGCTAAATTATTTATACAGTTCTTTCTGTAAATCTGAAGATATCTTTAACTCTCAAGGAAACTGAATTCCTTCAATGTCAAAGTTAGACATTTAAATCAACCCTTTATACAATTTACAAGTGAAATACACGGATGCGTTAGTCTATTTAAAAAAAAAAAACAATTTCCCAGTAACAAGTGGCGCTATCATAAAAGCATCGCGACAGGAAATTGTCTTTAGTACTCGTGTTTGTCACAATCTTTAAAGTCTTTAAGTTAAAAAAACAAATGACCTTAAAAGAAAACCAGAAGCGACCTGAGAATTTGTAGATGAGCAGGAGACACACGAGCGCCTCCCCCCAAACGCACAGAAGACGAGGGGCCCGGGGAAGCAGCTGCGTGGCCCGTCCCCATGGGCTCCGGACGGACAGACGTCTTTAAGACCCAGCGACAGCGTCTGTCTGGGGAGGAAGCGTTGCTTTCTGACAGACGAGAGGACCCCGGGCGCCGGCTGCGGGCGGGAGGCGAAGGCGGGCACCTGGCGGCGGAGGCGGGAAGCGCAGCGCGGGCGCCGGGAGCTCCGGCCTCGCGCCCCGCTCCGCCCGGCAGGACTCGGCGGCCCCGCGCACCTCCCGCGAGAGCCCGGGCGAAGCCCTCGGGACGGTGCCGGCTGCCGGGGCCGCCTCGGCCGCAGCGCGGCTGCCGAGAGCGCAGGGCCCGGGGCACGGAAGCCCCCGGCGGGACTCGGCGCGACCGGCCCAGCGCGCCGCGCAGCGGCTCCCGGCCCGGACCCCTCGGCTTCGCGCACAGCCGCCCGGACTCTGCCGCAGACGCGGCCCGCGGGCGCCCGAGCTTCCCGGGAGCAGCAGCCCGGCGCCGCCTCCGCCTCCGCCTCCGCCTGCGCCTCCGCCTGCGCCTCCGCCTCCGCCTGCGCGCGGGCCGCGCCGGGCCGGCCGGGGCCGCTCTCGGGGCGGCGGGAGGTCGCTCCCCGGCCCGTCGGCGTCACCTGCACCGAGCGCGAGGATGAGCCCGGGCGCCGCTGCCCGGCTCTGGCGGCGGAGGAAGCCGAGTCCCCGCCGGACCGCGGAGCCCTAGAGCGCTGCGCGGGGCAACTCGGCGGGTCCCGGCCGCGACCCGCAGCGCGCTGCACGGACGGAGCCTTGGAGCCGGACCGCGCGGAGCTCAAGGTAGGCGCCGCGGGCCCCTCGCCCTGTGCCCCGGGGTGCGGGCCCGCGCTCCGAACGGCCTCGGGCAGAGTTACCCGTGCCCCCTTCCGCCCACCGGGCGGATCGTGGCCTCGAACCCCGAACTGGGTCCGGGGGTCCCGGCCGCCGAGGCTGCCCGCGGGCGGGGGGCGGGGCGGGACGGGGCGGCGGACCCGAGTGTGCTCCCCAGTCTGCGCCTCGGCCGGGGCGTCGCTCCAGCGGAGCCGATGAAATAAAAGAACTGAAAAAATCAACAAACCACAAAATAATTTAAATGTCCCGCTCGCTGTAAACCAAAAAAGCAGGAAAGGGGGCGATACTAGGAGTTGTTTCCTTCTCCGCCGTTCTCTACCTCCAGGCATTTCGGGCACAGGGTGTTAGAGGCGTAAAGCGAACTCCGGTTCGCTGAGGACTTCTCAGCCATCGTCCACCTCACGCTGGGCACAGACCCGTAGAGGTTAGGCCTGAAGGGTCTGGAAAATGGGTTTGTCCGGGAGGCCGACCTCCGGGCCGGGAAACCCCCTGGGGGACCCCTGCTCATGCCCCCAGCGGGCTGCTTCCCCGCCGTCCGCGCTGTCTGGGGGCAGGAGGCACTGGCGGAGCCGGCGGCAGGACCGGCTCTCCCCCGGCCATGGGTGAAATCAGGGTGCACCTGGCACCCCAACCGCACTGGGAACTCCGGCTCCTCCTTGGAAGGGTGGAGGGGGGGTTGCCTGGTTCGCCCGAAAGTCCGCAGAGAACAAGTGGCTGTGTTTGGGGGAAGGTCACAGTCGGGGGACACTACCCTGGACCCGGAGTCCCCCGCCCTCTGCACTACACGGCGGGGCACCTGGCCATGTGCTCGACAAGGTCCCTGGCTGCCTTTGCTGAGCGCCCAGCGTCTTGCGAGCGTGGGAGGCTCGCTCCGAAATGGAAAGGAGAGGACAGTGGCCGCGTTTGTGACGAGCGTTTGATACACAGGGGAACTCTTCGGGTTCCGTGATGGTTAACGACAGGGGGTGGCACAGGCGAAGTATTTTCTTACGAACAACAGAACAGAAAAAGTGATGCGAGCCCATCATGCCCGCATTCCTTCCGTCTCCCGCCGGCTTCCTTCTCCTGAAGCGGCGCGACGCTGAGTTTCCGAAATGAGCACAGAAGCCCACTGCGGAAACTTCGGTCTAGTGTTGGCGGAGAAGCCCGCCCGGGGCCAGTGCCGGGAGCGGTAGTTCGGAGGTGCTCAGAGGCTGAGCGGGTGGGCAGCGGCCCGGAGAAAGCCAGAAGGGCCCGGGCCGGAGGGGGCGCGGGCGACGGCTGGGAAGAGGAAGAGGCGCTGGAAGGTAGGGGTGCGTGGAGGCTGCTCGGAAATCCGGTTGGGACAGGCTCCCACTGAGACTCAAAGCTGGCACAGTAGGAAACGTGGTGGAGCCTTATTAGAAAACCTCTGAGGTCTTCCGGTTTGGGAAATAAATTCATGCTGTCAGTGCTGACTGCACTTCTGGAATATGGAGGCTTTGGAATATTTAGTCTCTGAAATACACGCTCTGTGATGCATGCGGTGCAGGTAGCATAACTTGTCGGATTTCTTCCAGCAACAGAATCCATTGGCTTGGCTTCCCCAGCCAGTTCCGGTGGCTTCTTAGGAGAGCCTCCCAGGATGATCAGTATGCACAGAGCAGATTCTTCGTTTTGGTGTTGTTTGTTGTGACTTTTTTCTTATCTTCCAATGCTACCCACACCTAAGTACATCTACAGAAGACTTTAATTTTTATGATGTTTGACAACATCGGAAAAGTCAGTGTTTACAGAGAGTGCGCAGAAGTGTCCCAAGAATCTCGGTTTAGCTTAGTTTTATGGCATAAGTATCATTAGGTCAAACTGCTTTTCTCGGGTCTGAAGAGAGGACCATTTGGATAATTATCTTCTTTGGGGATAAACGATTTTCTTTTCACAAGATTTTGACTAGGTGTATGTTTGCTATGCATAGTATAAGGGCGTGATTTTTTTTTAGTTGGCTGCACAATAAATAGTGTTGTCTTTAACTTTTTATTCCAAAGATAAAATTCAATGATTAAGTGCTAAATCACTGCTGTCATGATCATAATCATAGTATGCCTATTAAAGGACTTGTTGGTGGGAAACTAAAACATAGCTATGTGTATGAAAGTTGCTAATGGAAGTGGGCAGTCTCTTCATCCATTCTGCACAGAGGCCCATGCTGAAATAGATCAGCAGCAGAAAGGAGAGTTTTCCAAAAAATTCTGAGCTGTTCTTTTCCTTTTGATCTTAGTTTCTTTCTCCAGTGAATGTATAAAATTTACTGTAGATTTTGCTTTAGTGTTTGTTTTAAAGAAAAAAAAAACATCAAACAACCCAAAATATGAGTTGCTGCTTTGGAAATGTGAATGTTAAGGAATATCGATACTAGAAAAACATCCTGCACCCTGTAGTATCTCTGAATTGAACTGTGTGCCTCTTAGTACTTGATATTTAAAAATTAACCTTAGATTTTTATTTTAGTTATGTAGTTTCCATCTTTTAACCCAGCTGTTTTATAGATTAAAACAGAGGTGCTACTAATTTTCAGAGCTGACACTTTGAAGTTTGTGGGGGATATAAAAGCTGAATAAGTAATTATGATTAAGTATTTGCCTACTAAGTTAAGTAATAGCTGTTGATTTTTTTTTACTCATTTTTGGAAATGTCCATTCTAATTCACTGGCATTAATTTGACGGTGAAGACATTATGCTTTTAGATGATAAGAATGGGTGGATAAATATGATTTTCTTTAAGATCAAAACTATAAACCACATCTAGAATATAGTACAATTCTTACAGATATGTTAGAGCCCAAACTTTACTTATTTGTCAAGATTCTTCCTTTAATTAGATAACTTGTGAGAAGTCGAAATGGAGTTTTTCTCCTTGTAGAACATGGATGATGTGCTTCTGGAACGGTATCTTAATTATTTTTTGTGATGCAGAAGGTGTAAACTATATATATGGTGAATCACGAGATGCACTAATCAACTTTTGAATAGTGTGAGCTTAATTGTTAGAGTTAATTTAATGAAGCCCAGTCACTGTTGCTTAATGTGATCCCTTTAATTTAAATAAAACTTCATCTGTTAAGGACTTGAAGCTTGCCCTAGATATGTGAGGAAAAGCTTTCCCAGAAAAAATACAATTTAGGTCATTGTGAAGGCATTGCATGGGTAGGAAATGATAATCTGGAAAAACACATACTGTAGGTGCTTAAATAAGAGGTTAATCTAACAATGCTGAAGACTTCAATCCTCGTAATATATTCACCTATAATTCAGTCAGATAAAGGAGTTGGTACTTAGAATAATTCTAAAAGTGTTTTTCTGTTTCGTCAATAAGATACTCAGGGCAAGAAAGTCTGGCTCTCTGCAGTGTGGGGTGTTTTGTGGTGAGTGTAAGTAGGTGGTATTTTTTATGTGAGTCATCTGATAGTGAAAAATAGTGCTCTCCAATACCTGCCATATTTTTTAACATGCTGCATATATATTCATTGTTTCTTGTTGGTATAGAATAAAGATACATTTGTGAGTACTTTTTTTTTCTTCTTGCACATCTAAGGAATTGCAGCTTTCCATGCAGGTCCAGTTGTAATTCTCTAATGATAAAAAGGACTAATCATAAAGATTTAGTAAGAGTTAACCTTGGTCTTGAAGTTAGAATTGTTTAATTGATCATAATATCATATGGGGTACAATAGGACATTTTGACATGGAATAATACAGAATGGTTGAAGCAAACTAATGTCAAAATCACCTTTCTGTGGTGAGATATTTCAAACATTCTTAGCTGTTTTAAAATATACAACATGGAGCTAGTGTGTGTATGTGTGTGTATGTGTATGTGTTCAGAAAGAGACTTATTGAACTGAAATAAACTTCAGTTAAAACTAGTGAAATATTTTCCTTAGACAGGAGGAATGAGGGAGCACATTTATATAAGTGGGAAGAGAACTATCTTCAAGAGAAGTTTTGCAAATGACTATTTGAGAAATCTGCCATGGTCTGCTATCTTTACGAAACATATATTCTAACCTCCCTACTGGCTATTACAACTTTGCTGATCTCCAGACTTTACCAATTGAAGTATATCAGATTTTGAAGTTGCAGTAAAAAGAATAGTTTAAGATTTATGTACTCAAAATCATAGCTCCACAAGATGGCTTAATGCTTTAAGACAATAAATCGGCATGTCTCTTTTGGGACATTACTTTTCTATAATATTAGTGAGTTGTTTCTCATACCATATTGGAATTTCAGCTAAAATAGAATCTGGCAGAGCTTGTAACTTTAAGAGTCTAAAGAGAATGACCATTTATTTTTGTCCAAATCTCTATGAATTTAAGTCTATGCACTTATACTGGTAACTGAATGAATGCATGTGAACATATAATAATACAAGCTTAATTGCTGAGATGTGTTTGTTTTTTGACAAAATTTTAGCTTCTAAAAATGACAATGTAAACTACCTCATATTACATCATGGGAGATTTTAACATATTGATATCTAAATGTTTATTTTATATTTCTCCCTTTACTAGAAAAATGTTTAAGGCAGGAAGTCATTTTCTGTCTTTAGTGGAATCGACTAGAAACTTCTAGCCTGAACATAGAATGAGCACATTTAAAGATTACTATCACTTCAAAAGGATTATGGAGGCTCACATTTCAGAAGTTAAACATTATACCAAGTGCCTTGAGAGTTTTCTTGATATTTCTAAACAATGTTATATTGTAGATTGAAAACTATTGTAAGCAACGGTCAGATTTTAGAATATCTATATTGTGTTGTTGGTGTTAAATAGGTCGTCTACAGTGTTTCCGTGCCAAGTTGACACTAAAGAAAATGAAACAAAACCAAACCAAAAAAACCCTTTAAAACTGAAAGTTTTCAGCATTCCACCACAAAGGCTACAACTGGCCTAGCGGTGGCCATCAGTGAAACAAGGGCTCAATCTCCAGCCTGAGATGTAATGCAAACCGTCACTCACAGCAGAATGGGGCCGAGCAGCAGTTAGAATCCAGAGCTGTACCCAAACCAGAAAGCTTTTACAATGACTTGAGCACTGCTTGACCTTTGGGGAAATTCATTTCTGTGGTCGCAGGGGTGTTCTGGCTAGAAGTAGTGGTGGTGGTGGTGGTGGGAGTCTGGCTTTGTTCCCCGATCCTTTGTCCCGGTTCTGAGGTCTCGGCCGGGGAGGGTAAAGATGAGCAGAGTATGGTTTGGCTAAAGGGGTTTCGTTGCAGTGAGTTTTAGCTGCAGTTGAAGAATTTGCTCAAATAATATCTCCTAAACAACTCCAGTACCCAACCAATGAAAGAAAAGGAGCCCGGGTTCAAGAGAAGTTTGGGAAACTCTCTTGCTTAATTCTGGTTAGCTGCCAACATACTGCCAAGAACTTTAAAACTGGGTAACACAAAGTAAAAATCTCAGGATGAGCTGGTCTTTCTTTTCCAGGTCTGAGAGTCTGCAGCTGTTACTTTTTTTGAGACAATGATTTTCAAATTAATTGAATTACATAGCTCTTTCCAGTTACTCCAAGATGGTCATATGTTAATATCAAAACCTGTTTATCCTGTGAATATTTTATTTCTATTTTTGGTATACAAAAATAGAGATTCTGAAAAATCACGTTCAGATTTATGAGATTAATACAGAATAGAATAAGGGTATAAATCCTATTGCTTCCCAATCATATATATATCATATATATAACCATATACCTACATATGATACACATATATATTATGTGTGTATAATATATATATAATATATATATAATACATATATAACATATACATATATGTGTATATTACACACATATGACAAAAGTCAAAGAAGTTTTGAAAGAATTTTGAATTGTGAGGTTTCTCAGTTTCTTCAATATGCTAGTTTCAAGGAACAGTTGCTACATTTGATCTGTAATTATTTTTATTCTTATTACAAAATATGATTGTTTATATTGCAATTTTTTTTTTTTTTTGCTTTTTTTTGGAGACAGGGTCTCCCTTTGTAGTTCAGGCTGGCCCTGAGCTCACTATGGTGCCCAGGCAAGCCGCCGCGAACTCAGCAATCCTCCTGTCTCTGCCCCCCGAGTGCTGGGATTACAGGCGTGAGCCACCATGCCCAGCATTATATGTGGTAACCGGGGATCGAACTCAGGTCCTTACACTTGCGAGGCAGGCGCCGGAACCACTGAGCTAACCCTCCGGCCCATATATTGCAATTTTTAACCAATCTGTTGATTCCTAACCTGTGAAGCAAATTATTGTTGCTTTCTATTTGTTAATAACACAAAGAGCAAGTGATAGATAAATCACAAAATAAGCCCATTGAGTAATACTTTCATAACTGTAGCCCAATTTTTAAAAATTGAATCACATGTAATTTCTCAAGTTATACTAATTTTCCTCATTATTTTACTTTTCAAATCATTCTAAATAATTTTGACCTTTTTAAGACTGGACATTAAATATAACCTGTGGTATGATTTTGACATCTGAGCTTGATATCACACATAGTTTTTATTTTAAAATTTTAAAAATGTGGATGATCATTACTAGTTATAATTGGATTCATGATATACTAGAAACCTGGATATAGATACCAGGTGATTTAATCCACAATGTATGAGATTTTTAAAAATTAAATAAATGACTGTATAATAAACTTGATTTCAATTCTTGATGTAATTTTTGTTATCTTTTCCCCAAGTTTTGTTAGATAAAACTTTTAAATTTGGATATACATGTGTAATCAACTATTACATGAGAAGAAATATGCTTTTATATTCGCAAGGGGTAGCAATATTTAATAACACTTTTCCGAGGATGATGTTTGAAACTTCTACAACTCTCAGCATTTATGGGTCTAAAACAGATGTTATGATTTATCTGATCACATGGATTTTGCTACTTCAGTATCTTTGCGTTGTCGCCTCTTCTGTTGCGCGATCTGCACTAGATTTTGGTCTTTCTCTGGAGATCGTTTTCCTCTCAGCAGCAGCTTCTTCCGTTGCTTGAGTGACCTACGAGGTGACAGGAAGTGGAGGTGGCTTTGGCACCTGGTGGTGGCTTAGACTGCCTCACGCTGCTGGAGCTGCCCAGAAGCTTACCTGCCTGCCCTGTGCCATTGTTCCGGCGGAGGGACTGGGGACTACCGTCCGTGAACGTCCTGGTCAATCCCAGGAACAGTACAACGCCGACCTTAATCCCCCGAGCGCCAGGGCCGGCTCTGTCTGCCTTTGCTAGAGGCATGCATCGCTGCCGCTACCTGCCCATGCATTACCGTCATTGAACTTAATTCCACATTTGCTTTAAAGTTCACATCTTTCCTTGGAATCTCTAAAAACTCCATATTATCTAACTAAGTTAGAAAAGTCTGATTCTGGTGTGGAAACAACGTGTTCAGTTCCCATGAGCTACAGCATTTTTGTGAGACTTGTAAGAATAAATCGATGTCACAAATGGGAAAAATACTCTTATTCCTGTCATGCTAAGAGTTTATACGTATTCAGAATGATTGAGAAATTTAAAAATCCAAAACAGAAGGAAAGCTAATTCAAAGAAGTCTATCTTTTACCTCAAGATGTACTGAATTATGTTTTCGTTTCCCATTCTCTCCTTTAGCATAAGAAGTGTTAGAAATTTTATTTATTCTTAATAACAGAATTAGTTCTACTTCTTCTAGGCAACTGGTTGATGTTTAATATTATGAATCTCTTTCATCATAAAACTGATAGTATTTCTCCTTTACCTTAGTTCCCCCTTTATTTTTACTCTAGAGGCATATTTATTGTTCATCTTTAATAAATACTTGTAGCTTAATCTGCTTCCTCATAATAATCTTTTATAGCCCTAAATAATTTGTAAAGAAGTACTGGTTGTAACTCAAAAAAACAAACAAACTTATTGGAACCTTTTGGAGAGACTCAATTATCTTCCTAATGTATCAGTGTACAAATCAAAATATTTCATATCTTGTGCAAATTTTAGTGCTCTCTGCATTTTCTTTAATTTCTCAGGGGCTATGAAGTAGGGGAAACTTAAATTATAGTACTGTATATATCTAGTTATGCTTTGTACCTAATTTCCATTGCATATAAAAGCTGTGTGATTTGTAAACCTGTTTGGCACCAAATGAAACACATTACAGTCAAATTAAAAGTCACACTTAACAGTAATGTTATTGGCGACTCCATTTGTCCCTATCATTCTTCGTTAAGTTACTATTATTACTTTTTTGTTATTCTCAAATTTGACATCTGTGCAGAATGACAACCAAAGTGATAAATATCCCAATTGCCATGCTTATTACTTTTTACTAGTGTGGAGATGGTCTTTTAGTAAAAGTTAAAATAAACGAGTTCATCTTTACAATATTGTTCAATGTTTTCAAATACACTTTGTAAAATCTATGTTTTGATCAGTTGATGGCTCTTGCCAGGGGGGGGCAGTTAGACTTTTAGATATTTTATTTCATCTCATTAAATTTCTTCACGTTCAGGCCTGAGTCACAGTTCAAAGAGCAAATTCCACAAACAATGTTGTATCTTAGTTATGAAGCTCCTTATTAAATCATTCCTCGGAGAAACTATAAATGTTGAATAATTATGGAATGTGAAATACAGATCGGGGTTAGGTTCAGTATGTTTTTGGCACGTGGTAAGTGGAAGTAAAGGTCTTGCATGGGCTTCTGAGTTGTCACAATTAAAATCTGCTTACTTTTTAATAAATACTAAACAGTGGTGAGGGTCTGTTGATTTATTTCACCTGTTTCTTAAAGCAATCGTACTTGTAAAGGACAACAGGTAAAAGTTACAACTGACCTTGGAATGTTTAACATTTATAAGCAACACAGATTTTTGAAACACCTATTTCATACAGATAGATAGATATGCAGAGTGAATTTTTAAAACTTTTAAAAGGATACTATTCAAAGTCAATAAACTTAATTTTAAAAGTAAAATGCTATCACAAACAAATGCTAAAGTAAAATGTTGCAGTGATGTACTTTATATTGATATTTAGGGACTTTTATAGTTATAAAAATCACCTATGAACATGCCCAGAATAAATTTTGCCTTTACTACCTCTGTTTCCAGTTGTTTGATGAGGTGTAATATCTATTTTATTTGTAAATATTCTCATTCTAAATTATGAAATTATGTTTTAGTATTTTCCAGCATGTATGATGAAATGAGGATTTAAAGCATTTTTTCTTATGACATTATTGGTGAATAAAATCAGTCCAAGTATATAAAGATAGCAAGATAAAACACCAATTTGGATGTGGGAATGTTTACAGTAATTTGTAGCTTAATTGAAAGGTAAAGAATGATTCAAAATAAACACAAAATCAATAGAATAAGTGTCATGGCTGAATCACAAGAGAATCTTTCACTTTAGTATTCTGTCCAGTGTCCAAACTTTGAAAGACCTATGATTCATTTTGATCTACATTAGTAGGTTTAGAGTTTATCATTCTTTGGTATATATACTATTGAATTAGCAAAAAAAAAATTACTTTTAAATGTTTCAGTGTGTATACACGGTAGGAATTCACAGGTATTTGTTTTCTACTTTAATAATCTCTCAATAACTTCCTTGTGTGTTCAGTTTCTAAAGTTTCTGATGTGTGCAGTTTTCTCCCTGATACTTTTCTACTATTTCATTGTACTTCTCCTAAGGTAGCTCCCACTTTCACTCGCCAGGTGTGATGCCGAGCGGGGTTTGTTGGCCTCCTGCCTCTCCCTTGAACTACACGGCTTCCTTTCCAGTTTTCAGTAATTTATTAGGAATCTATATCTGAATGTTTCAAAGTGAATTCAGTGCAACACCTCAAAGTAAACCCTTGGCTTCCTGACACATCTGTGCTTCTTGCAGTGGCGGCTTGATTTGTGTAATGTTTCACTTAGGCATGAACAGAAGCTCTGCAAATCCTCCTCTACTCATCTTTTTTTTCTCCATCTCACTTACCTAATTAATTAGCAAGTTCATTGTGTGGCAGAGTCTGTGTTTTCTCTCTTGTCAAAATCCAAAGTCAATTAAGATCTATCGTAATTCTATATCAGGCACTCATCTTTTCTAATCTGTTCTCTCCTTAGAAATATGTATAGGCTTCTTCCTGTAATATGGACCATATTCACTATAGTGATTGTGAATGGGATATAGCCTTAGAAATCCAGGAGTCAGGTCAGAATCACTGCAAAGGAATTAATATTTTGTCTCAGATTATAAATAAGTCACTTGAGAATATATTGAGAAAGACCAGAAACTGGGACATTAAATCAACCCTGATACTGACTAGAAATGGATTTAGAAGTTTCTAGAATTGCCTCCGGTTACTCTCTGAAAGGAAGAAAAGATGGCTTTTGGAAGTGAGGCCTGACCATAGCCACTGACTCTCTAGGAGAAAAATGTTCAGAAAAGGCACCACAGACTCTTTGGAGATAAAAATGACCAATTTTAAAAGATTTTCTGCATTGATGAAATCTTTGCATTACACTATCTCAGAACCATGAATTATGTTTGCTTAAATGATTGCTGTATTCTTGGCAGCTTGATCAGGTTTCATGTAGGCAAAAGTTCTATCTGTCTCTGGGAATTGGAGAGTTTTGTCTCCTCGAGGTAGTCCAGAAATTCTGGGCTAGCACCGTAAGCCAGCTCACTACGAAGGGAGGTTGGCCCCCGGGAATCTCAGCGAGGATAGGTCAACAGAGATCTTAACTGCATAGGATTCCTCAGGAATCCAGTTATTTGGTTATCTGTATCTCTGTGGGTTAGTTGGCTTAGAAATTGTTTCACCATTTTTATACGTAATTCTATGGTAAATGTCACAACTTTTATACATTTAAAACTTTCTAAGGGGCGATAATAAGGGTTTCATAGGAATAAAGTAATGTAGATATGAATATATCAAATAGGAATTGAATTTTAAAATTGGACTGTAGATGTCTAATAAGAGCAATGAGTAATGGGGAATTTCCTAAGAAAATGGGATTTTCAAGGAGAGATAAGCTGTTAATGGTTTCCTGACACTTTTTAACTAGTCTCCCTCATTCTCACCAATCTCCAGGCAGCTAATTTTGAGCAATATGCATTTCTACATTTTCCAGATATTCCTTTAATAAAAATACACTTCATCCTTCAACTGCTTAAAAATTTTTGTTGGTATCCCACTTCTTTTCTCATAATGCACATTCCTGATGATGATGAAACATGAAAGAGCTGTGTCTCCTCCAGGCTAGGAACTCTCTCCTAGGCACATGCACATGGCACAAGTTCTGTGTCCCTCCCTCCCCTTCCATTGGGTCACGTTTCCTTCATTATGACAGTTCCTTTCCTTCTTTGGTAATAGTGTCTGTGTGTTCGTCTGAACACAGCTCTACTTCTTTGCCATGAGAATTCCTACTTATTGGGCAATAACAGACTTAAGAAGACATGGATGTGTTCCTTTGTGTTCATACTGTGTACATTTTAAACTGATCTGCAGTGTAGTAGAGAACGTGGACTGTTGTTCTTTCAGAACTTCTTGAACATTACAGAAGAACCAGTATAAAGTCAGACTAATTGAATATTTCTTGAATTTCCTTGGAAAGAATGAAAGTTTTTACCCAGAAACTAAATTCTCTATATAGCTGTTAAGTTAAGCTTATACTTTATGTTATTTTAACATTTTATAATCTCTATTTTGTTTGCTTTAATTATAAATTATGAAGGAGATATGTCGACAATTCTTGATTGATAGTGTTTGTTCTGACATTTCTTAATTTTTTTCCGTTCATTTGATGCTATGTTATCAAATGCATGTACATTTATCATTACTACATTTTCTGGGAGAATTGAGACTGTATTACTATAAAATAACCTCCTATCTCTCAGGAACATTTTCTCCTTTGAGTTTATTTGGTCTGACTTTAGTATAGCTAAATTAACTTTGGCACATATAACTATGGCGCTATCCAATGTTTTTATTAGTATTATTTATTAGTATATGGCCTATTATCCCTTTCCTTTTAATATCTTTGTATAATTACAGTTTAAATGTATCCCTGAAAGTAGCAGATAGATTTTATTAATTCCTTTGGATAATGGTTTGGCTTTTAATTTATTGCACTTAATTTATAGCTCATGTAATATGAATTTATTTGTACTATTTATTTCTACCATTTCATTTCATTTTATTTTATTTTTTAGTTTTTGAGACAGGGTCTCACTTTGTAGTTCAGACTGCCCTGAACTCACTCTGTAGCCCAGGGTAGCCTTGAACTCACAACAATCCCCCTGTCTCTGCCTCCCGAGTGCTGGGATTACAGGCATGAGCTGTAACACATGGCTATTTCTACCATTTTAGATCATGATTTAGTATAACTTGTGATTATTTATACCATTTATTCATTTCTATAGTTTGAGAATATGACTTCTGCTCTGCCCACTGATATTTTTTTTGTTGTTTGACATATCCATGGTGATGGCAAACTTCATTTTCTTTGAAGTATGAAACAGTCTTTATTTTGCTTTTGTCTTTCAAATTAATTCTCTGGTTATGGAATTCCAGATGATCCATGTACTTACCCATAGGATTTAAAAAGTACTTCACTATCTTCTCTATTTTTAATGCTTTTAATAAGCAGGCAGTCTTAATCAAAATATTATTTTATAGCAGCTTGAGCTTCAGTGTCTCTGCATTCTCTCTCTTCAGCTCAAGGGAGAGATTAGTACATAACTGATATTAAGAAAATATCCCTGCTTTTCTAGCTTTTCCATATGAGAGGAAGTTTGGAGTGGAATAGCATAGAGTTTATCTAAAAGAAGTCCAAAAGTGATTTTTGAAATGCTATTTCACTTACCTTTATTGCTTCAAACACTTCAAGTTTTGGTATATTGTTTAGAGTTTATTGAGAAACATGATTTTGCCTATTATTTTAATTGATAATTATGTTTGTAACCACCTATGTTTTCTATTTGCTCTTGTAATTACTTTAAGATCCAGTGTTACTTATGATATTTCAGATGCATGCATTTCAAAGACATCAATATGTTTTTCATCATTTGTAAGAATTATGTTTAACAAGTGAATATATTTTTGGCTTTTATATTCTTTTGTCCCATCATCATCTGGTGGAATTTAAAAAAAATTTTTGTCTTTATTGGTACATTGTATTTACACATCATCATCACACCCAATATTGGAAATTTGTACCAGTATATAACACAATTTAATTCATTTAGAAAGTCATGTTTAAAACCTGTCACCTAAAATGAGCTTTGCACCTAGTAGGCACTTAATGCATATTAAGTGCATTATCTTTGACTGACAGACAGTGGTTTTCCAGGAGTGATTTTACTGTTTTTTTCCCCCTTCAAACCCATTAAGTGACACATATTTTAAGATGTATTACAAATAGTTTGTAAAACCAGTGTAATTCTCCTATTCCTTAAACCTCAAGTTTCATTCACTATTCATGTTGATAAAGGGAATAATATGCAGCATTTGTAAATATGTGAGGTCCTTAAGTCTCCTGGTGCTGCTTGCATTTTAACACAGTAGTATTAGTATGATATAAACAGAGTCACTGTATTCTGAGGTAAAACAGCCATGAAAATATGACAGTTGTAGGAAGAAAAACATGTCTTTTCTAGATGATCATTCAATTGAATTGGACATTTCTCATTCTTACCCAGTAACAGAAAATAAATTACAGCATCAGAAAGTAGAAGCTGCATTCGACTTTGCATCTGATGAGCTCATGGATTATATTGACTCAGCACTGCATTTTAACACAGCTCAGACGAATCAAGATTGTTTATAATTTGTCTAAATCACACATGTATAACTGATTTGAAGAAATACAAGAGAAGGCCAAGGAGAATAATATCTAAGAAAAACCCACACATATGAATTCAATTCAGAAAAAAATTTACCTCTGAAAGTGAGGGAAGTTAGATAATGACTGACAAATCATAAACATAGGAAGCAAACCACCCACCTAGTCAGATATCTTTCATCAAATAATTCAATAATAGTTATTAACCTGAGTTTGAGTATGAAAGGTCTTTACTTCCCTAATCATGGAGAACATGGAGGGAAGTTAGTCACAGCCTGCTCACTGAAGAGGAGAATGAATGCGGTCTAATAATCTGGGAGAAGCTAATGACAGGACCCTCTTTTCTTTCTTGCTAGTTTTGTAGTCACGTAGACATGGGTTCATTTCCATTCACGAGCTGTATGACCTTGAACAGGGCACTTAACGTTACTAAATGTCACTTTTCTCAAATAGTAAAACGGATTGATAATTACACATACAGCATCGAGCTTGGGACTTTGGTGTGTTCATGTACCGTCATCGGTATTTGACATACATCAATCGTTATCTTGTTAGTATTGTTCATAGGACTAGGACGTGCACTAAAGGGCGGATGAGAATAAATACAAGATATAGGGGCTTTAAAGTAGAATGAGAGTGTTCACTTGGGGCAGGCCGTGTTTCACCCTGGAGGAGAAGCTGACCCACTGACTGGGTGGGCAGAACTGGCAGGGTATCCTATGGAAATCTGACCTGGCCGTAGCTGTATGACAGAAGTGATAGAGGCACATGAGTTTAGTATTAGCAAATGTTCTCCAAAGGTTCTTAACTGCCTAAAGGCGGCTTTTAATTTTAAACACTGGGAAAACTCAATCAACCTACACCTAAAAATATGCATTGGAATGTGTTTGCATGCATTAAAACCTAATTTCACATCTCACCTACTTTACCTACTTTTCAGCTTAACTAGTCTCAGATCCTGGGTGTTTTCCTTATTTGTAGTAAGGCACATAGTCTTGTTTTTAACTTACATAGGGCTAGTTAACAACATACTCAGTCTATTTGTATGCGATCTTTCAGGAACATTGAACCAATAAGATATTTTTTTAAGAAATAGTTTCTGTAAGTAACTGAAGAAAAACTAAACTCTAAAAACAATTTCCATATCAACATAGAGAAAATTTTGTTGGCCAGGGTTGTGGCTCAGTGGTGCCTTGGTATTTTTGTCAAGCTCTAGGTCCTGAGTTTGATCCCTAGTATCGGAAACAAAACAAAACAAAACAAAACAAAACAAAACAAAACAAAACAAAACCAAACCAGTGTGTGTGTGTGTGTGTGTGTGTGTGTGTGTGTGTTGTATGTGTGTGTGTAACTGGGAGTTGAGCCTAGCACCTTTGCCCTGAGATACATTACCAGAGTTACTTTTAAAGATTTCTAGTTATTTATGTACTTACTTTTATTTTCAAATGCTAATTTGCTAAGTCATGTTGTGTGGTTGGGCTCAGACTTGTGGTTCTTGCCAAAGTTCTGAAACCAAAGTTCGGAAGCCAAAGTTCTGGGATTTGCCACCTTTAACCTTTATTGTCAGCCAAAAAAAATCTTAATAGAGTGGGAAAGCCCAAGTTATTAATTCCATGAATGTTGTGTAAGGAATGAGCTATACTTTCTGTAGATTTTATTGTCCCCTAAATTATTGTGATGACATTGGTTTGTTCCCTTGTGTAGACCTTTCCCATTCTCGGAGCCTCTGATTTCAAATCTTTATTCTTAACTGTTTTGCTTGAAAACTCTATATTGGAATATTTCATCTCTCAATTTGTAAAGGTAGGCAAGAAGGTGTGTCTATGATAATATTTCAAAATTCTCAGGGGAAAACCAAATGCCTCCATATCAGAAAGTCACAGAAAGTAGCATTTGTGGTATTTCTCTCCCCACTTTTTAACATAGAGGTGGGAGGAAGCTCTTTCTTCCAATCCTGCTTTGTTTCATTTGTGTAGTTTGTTGTAACTGTATCCAGGCTCGTAGTTATGGAACTCAAACCAAAACCACTGTTGACATTTCCCAAAAAGCTATTTTAATTCACTCAATTTTTGCCTTTGCCATGCACTGTCAAGTTAGATCTTTCAGTATTATTGAATTAACAATTTTGTAAAAAAAAAATATAAGCACATAAAAATGAGAATTAAATTATATGCTGGTACAAATTCCCAATATTGAGTGTGATCATGATATGTATATACGATGCACCAATAAAAATTAATAAAAAATATGAGCCCTGAAAATAGAGAAGGTACACTTCCTCTAAAAGGGTGGTCTTCAATTTGACAGAATTCTTTACCATTTCATTTCCCTCCTTTCCTGATTCAATTGGAGCTGTTGCTGAAGCTTTTCTTCTACTTTATTTTTTCTTTCCATTATAGCATTCTGTTTCTAACTCTATTACAGTTGCAACTGCCATATCCCTAGTCTATGATTGTGCTTCTATAACATATTTGACATTTAGAAGACACAGTTCCAGGAATATAAATTAATAAGATGCTTGTCTTAACAGCGAGTTGGTAATTGGAGTGTATGTATGCTGTCTTTTTGAACTTTATATACAATTAGTGTGGAATTATGTCTCACCACCTTTAGAAAAAGTTTGGAATAGACTGTAATTGTGCCAGAAGTCTTTTCTGTTGAAAGCAGAAATGACTTTGCTTTCAACCTGTTTGCCAGAGAAAGAAATCTGTGGCTGTGGGGAGATGTTAACAGTGACGATGTGAGTAGACAGGGCCATACATGAGATGTTTTGGTATCAGTTCTATTTTTTCCACAATGTATAAGGAGATGTTAAAGGTCCTCTGTTGATGAGAGATGGCTCAGGCAGTTCCCATATTCAAATGAAAGTAAGAAACAATGGTATTGAAGAAATTGCTATTTTTTATTTTGGGAATGAAGATTGTACACCTCATTAGTACCTCATTTTTCACATAGACCCACAAAGATGGCTTTGAAAAATTTATTTCTTCAATCTATTATCAGTGTAAGTGCATTTCACCTTTTAATGGGTGACAAGGGGTTATTAATATTCCACAGCTCGCAAAACCTTAGAATTTGGCAGGGTCTGAGTGCTGTAGGGAAAGATTCTATTCAATTTGGTTGAATGATGAAGTTTTATAATTTGGACCTAGAAAGCTTACATTTGCTGCTCCTTTTGTCCTGAAAGAGACTCATAGCAACCTATATGATGTGATAGTCTCACACCTGTTTGTCCTGATTGCTCTCAGCTGGTAAGTGGATCACTACAACCATAAACACCGGTGAGCACCGCAAGATGGAAAAATATAAGAGGACATGTCCTCCAGACAGAAATCTAAAGGAACTTTCCCAGAAGCAAGTCAAACAGTGCCTGTAAAAATAAGCTATTCGGCAAGATTTTGATTATGTTATATTGAGATAATGAAATTTTCCTGAAAATTTATATAATTTTCATCTCAAGGGCTCAAAATCAGTGCATTTTAGAAAAATATGTATGCGTTCTACATGACATAACTTCTACAAAGTTGAAAGTGTCATTCACAAGTAAAAGATCCATGTATTTATATCTTGAAGAGAGAAAAAGCAACCTTCATTGTAACTCTGTTGTGTCCAGATTAATGCCACAAGGTGCTATGATCCACTTTAGTTAACAAAGAGACAAAATAACTTCTTACACTGTTTTGCATATTCAGTATTCAGCAATCCACACTATCGTTACTTAACGATGAAAAGAGGGAGCTGTTTCTAGATTAAATACTGAGAGTTGCATACTAACATATTCATTCATTTAAAGAAGTATGCAGATGAGCATGTGGAAAGAAAACCATCCTTAACATCAGGTTTTATATGTTGAATCCTCCACTAGTTTTCATCACAGTCTCATTATCTGGAACTTCTCTGTTCTTTCTAATTGAAAGAACACCTGCTCTTCCTTTCTTATTGAGTTTTCTGTTTTCACTTGCTCTTAGTAACATCCCTAAAGACCAATTGCTAGATTATATCCTTAAAATTGCTCCTTCTGCAGCCTGGATAGGCAATTATCTCAGAAAGAGGAAGTTAAGTCAAAGTGTTCAGAATTTGTGTCTGAGGTTTCTTAAATATGACCTGCATAAAGGCTAGGCCTCTCAAAGGGAGATAAATTATAACGAGATCTCCCTACTATTCAGGAAACCCGCCTGAGACTGAAAAGAAAGATGTGCCTGTCTAGCATGACAAAATATTCTGACAAAACCTGGGAAGCGATTAGAAAATGTACAGATATTTTGGATTTCAAACTTAATTTTGATTAGCTAATACAGTAGATATTATATAAGTGATTCATACTCATAGACACATAAAAGTTGGACGAGTTAAAATTAAAAGTCAAATAAATCTCAATGAGTTTTAACATTTAAAAGTTTGAGTGAAAGAAGCCATGTTGGGATTTTAGATTTTTCCCATAAAGCTTGTATTTCAAGGGATTTAAATAACACATATCTTTGCCAAGTTGTATACTTTTCAGATTGTTATTCTGCATGTTCTTTGATGCAACAAAATTGAAATTCCTGCTTAGCTATAGTGAAAATATTTTGTAGTTCTGGAAAAGGAAAAGAAATAAGTAATTTTTATGTTATGGAATATTTAATTGTAATGGATGCTTTTAATGTCATTTTTGTGCATAACTTTTTTGTATTAAAATAAATGATCTTTAAATGGCATGTCATCAATTTTGCTCTGCTAGAGTAAAAATTATGAAAGGCTAAAGTGACTATGAAAAAGCCCTTCTCAATGGAATCAAACAGGGACACATTTTTAAGAAAATGGTGGTAACAGGAAAATTTAAAAGTTTTTGGATTTTTAAAGATCAGAGAGTATATGGCTCAACATAACAAGCAATATAATTTTGTATTCTTTAAAAAAAATTTTGTATTCTTTTTTTTTTTTTTTTTGAGACAGGGTTTCACTTTGTAGTTCCGGCTGGTCTTGAGCTCACTATGTAGCCTAGGCAAGCCTCGAACTCAGCAATCCTCCTGCCTCTGCCTCCTGAATGCTGGCATTACAGGCGTGAGCCACCACGCCCAGCAAAAAAATTTTGTATTCTTAATATCTACTCAGACATGATCTGCTTAGAATAGTTCCTTTTTTTCTTGGGGTATTGCAGTAAGTATAAATTATAGGTTTTCCATCTTCTTCTGACATAAAATATCATTACTTCATGTTGAATGTAAAGGTAAGGGTTTCAAATGAAATATTTTCTCATTTTTATTACCCTAATCCTCAGAAAATTGTTTTAAAATGCAGGTAGATTGCTATGTTCTGTGACGTGTGTAATCTATGCACAAATGTAGCATTCAGAATACGTTACCCACCTTAACAAAGCAGTTGAGTAGATTTTTCTCTAAGCAGATTGATAGGTATAGAAAATAGGAAAATAGTGGAGAGGCTCTTAAGTAATATCTAATATAATTGTTATTGTTCCTAAAAGATCTATATTAGAAAAATCAACATTTTAACAAATATAAGCCTTTTTGCTTAGCTCTTCTCATAATTTTTAGAGAAAATTTGATTTTTTACAATAAATATGTATTAAAGTATCTACAACATTTCTCAAAGGCAAGCTTTCTTTTATTTGTGATTGATATATTTTTAAAAATAATTTCTAGGACAGTCATAACAATTCCTTTTGGGAGCTGAGTTATGTCTCTTGCGATTATATGGTTAAAATTTTAAGAATAAATATAAACTTGTATTCCCCTGAAATATGTTTACCTGAAACTTATATGAGATTTTCTCTAATTTAAATTAAATTATTTAAATACATTTTTATATGTTTGGCATGTGTGATTAGGTCTGTTTTCTAATCTTCCTCTTTATATTACTCTTCAAATGACGGGGAAAAGGCATTAAATTATTTGGAGGCCCTTAGTCAATTCTATCAATCCTCACTTACTAGAATTCTAAGATTCATTATGCTGAACAAAAATATGGAGAGGAAAACACTTAACCCGAGTTTGCATACTTTTTAAATCTAGAAGGTATATGATCAGTTGTGTAAAACA
>PVIC010012609.1:0-39409 GCA_004025085.1 Thryonomys swinderianus
AAAGAAAGAAAGAAAGAAAGACTTTATTACAGCAAAGAATTTTACCTAGTTTTAAGGTTTTCTTCTGTGTATGATACTTAAATGTCTACTTTTAAAAAACTGATGGAAATTTATCTTACATGAAATTAACAAAGATTAGGAACCTATCATCACCTTACTGAATCCTTACTGAATCATTTTTACCTTTATGTCTGCTTTACCTTCATGTTTGTATTATTCATTTTTTGAAGATGCTGTTGAACTGTAAACCTACACACTGTTGGTAGAATTAATTCTTTAAGAAAACCCCAAGAATAAAATCTACATCTTTAAGGAGAATTTGTTACCTTCATATAGACTGAATGAAATGACTGTGTACTTAGTGCTAAGATAAAACATTCAGTTCTGGGATAACTGAAACATTTCAGAAAAGCTAAACTTAAAAGACTTGCCTTGATTTGCTGTCAACATAGTTCATTAATTTTTGTTTTTACGTCCAGAAGTACAATGTAGTTTCCATGTGCAATGTCTGACAGATACATTTACTGTTTTAAATTTCTATATCAGAGACTTTTACTTTATAATAGGTGGAATATATTCATCTAATTTAAAAACTAGAAAACTTTTTGCATTTTTTATCATTTTAAGTGTTTGCAATACAAAGGGCTATAATAGGATAACAAATTTTTTTAAGACTGGAAAGAATAAACATATTAAAAGGACAAAGAAAATTAAAGCTATGGCAGAACAAGTTAGAATCAGAAGTCATAGGTCTCCCAACCTACAATCCATTCCTCTTTCCTCCCTTTGTGACAAATGCCAAAATGCCACCCATTCTGGGGCGCCCTTGGGGCCAGGCTTGAACCCAGGACCCAACAGGCTGGGACCACAGTGAGCTGAGTTAGCTCACCAGGTTTCAGAGTCACTAGAGGAAGCTTGAAAGAATTTTAGCCCAGACAAGTGCCCCACTGAGGCAGGTAAGAAGGAAACAATGAAACAGAAAATATCAGGAACATGTGTTCAGAGAAGGAAGAAGGAGTAGGTCCCTGTGGGAAGAGAAGTAGCCAATCAGAGAACTAGAGACAAATTTCCTCAGATGACCATCTGTCCTGTGGCTAGTCCAAGAAAAGACATGGTTCAGCAGAGGGAGGGAGCCTGGGAAAGACCTAGAAAAAATGAGAATTACACTCAGGATGCTCATTCCATTGTCCTAGTTATTTTTTATAGCTATTTTTGGTATTTTCCTATCCTTTCATTTCCTCCTTTCCTGAACATACTTTGGCACACCAAAATGTTTGCCTAGCCATCAAATAATTGTTCCAAGTAAGAATGATGAAAAAATTTTATCCTAGGAGATGCTTGACTTCCTGCTAAGCCCTTAGGGTAGATTCAGTCACATTCACCGAAATGCCTCTGAAACCACCCATTTTGCCCATACAGACCTCCTTACCTGCTTGACCAGATCCTTCGAGTTGTTACAAGGTCCTTCAATTCCTACTCCTATCTCCTGAGACAAGCCTGGAAACCACGGGTGGGAATGCAGAAAACAGTCAAATGGAAAACAGAAGTTCAAGATGAAAACAGAAGCCCACATTGAGCAAGAGGAATCTCTGGAAGTGGAAAGAAGAATTGATATACCCAAAAACCCTTCTAGAATTTTCTTTCCCTTCCTCTGTTTTTTCCTTTCCCATCATTCCAGACACCGGGAGTCACCTGATCCAAAAGGGATACTGTATTCCTCACTGCTAAGTAACTCTACCCCATCATAACGCCACCTACCACAGGTCATTTTACGTTGTATGTCGGCCCCAAGGAGGGGCATCCAGCCACGGAAGAGGAGCCCTCCAACTCCCACTTGGATGTGAGGGGAAGCTCTCACATTTCTGATTCAAGAAAAGTTGTCAGTCTCCCACCTCAGTTTCCCTCTTCCATATTTCTAGGAGCAGTTCTCAACCTTTCTACAACCAGATACTAATATCTGCATGAATAATTAAACTCATCTGCTGTGCTAAAAGCATCCCTATGACTGGATATTCGCCACGTTTGAGATGAGATCATTCCAAGAAAACACACCCTGGTCTTGCTGCCTCTTCTTCTTCTTCCTCGTCTTCGTCTCCTTCTCCTGGATGTTTAACCACATCGAAGCCACATAAAAGCACAGAGTCTGCCTGACTCGACTTAGTTCCTTCAACACCTCTGTTGAATTAAAATCATAAGCTAAAGAATTCATGACCTCTCTTCTGCACTCTAGGCATTATTCCAGTTTTGACCCATGTGTGTCTAAAATCTTTAAGCATTTTGATTCTTCCGGATCATTACCTGAACTAACTTCCTTGAAAATGAGTTGGAGGAGGTAAAGGCATGGTACTGACCCCATCACCCACATGACAAAGCCTGTCAGAAGTCAGAGGAAGCGTCTCTTCTGCAGTCTGTGGTGAGGCTCCCTCCTTAATTGTGGTCTTTAAACTATCTTCCTACAGGCTGATGGCTTCATAAAGTGAATTCTTTCCTTTATTCATCTGTGTTTCCAATAAATATAATTCTTGTTGTTTCAGTAAGATGGCCTTTGAACAGCTCACGTCTGAAAGGCGGTTCAAACTTGCTTCAAAAACAGTCCAACAGTGCCACAATGTACACGACTTTGTCTACAAAATTTCATTAAAAAAAAAAAAAGAAATTTTAGGTGAACTCTTTTTTTCGTGAAAACTAGGCTATGCAGATGAATTGGAATAGTGAAGTCAAAGTGGGAAATAAGAGGAAAGCTTTAAGATGAAGGTAGGACAGATGCCTGAGTGGAACGCAGGACAAGGTCGTTTGTGATATGGAGACAAGAGCCTTGCAGAACGCCCTAGTGTTTGCTACTTGCGGACCCTGCTGCCCCCAAGGAGGGCTGCTCACCCATCCCCCCCCCACCTGACACGGAAGCCGTAAGAGCCTGCGAGAACGCTCTTGTGACGGGGCATAAACCTGGCACGGCAACCTCCTGGTTTTATTTATTTGAAACTTATAGTTTGCTCCTTGGTTTCAGGCGGAAAAAGAAAAATGTAATAGGCATCAACTGCTGAAGAAAACAGGAGATCGGAGACAGAGGGAGCATTTGGGTCTCAATTTCTACATCTCTGGACAGCAATCCAGTCAAATAATGCTCAGCCCAGTGCAACGTCAAGCTCCAAATGGCTGAATGAAGATCTGAAAAGCTTGGGGAAAATAAATGAACTGCCTGCTTTTCATTACGCTCCCGAAGCAGGATGGGGATACATCTGGTTTTCTGATTACACTTTCCCGTAGTAAAGAAAATTCTAGCCTAGCAGGTCAAACCAGCTGATGACTCTCCAGCTCCAATTACTGACCTGACCTGCTTCTAACCTCAACGGGGAAAGAAGAAAACCCTCTTTACTCATTCTTAGAAACGGAATATGAGTATAGAAGGTTGTTGGGGTTTTTTCCTGATTAATTAAAGTCGCTTATTCAAATTGTGCTTTGGTACATACTCTTTAATTATAAACAAAATAATGCCTGACTTCCTCTATAAAACAACACTCAGGGGCCAAGAGAAAGAAAAGCTAGACGCTTTTATTCTAGTAATAAAAAAACAACAAAAGCGCGGCAGCCTCAATATGGCATTTGGAACTCGATTTGTTCTATTTAATGAAGAAAAGATAATAGTATTTCTCAAAGGAGACAGTGTCTATTAAGATAAGGCTTTTTCAAAGTTTTTTAATGGGCGTCACTCTAGGAGCCATTCCCAACTTCCCAACAAATGTCCCCATGATTGTCATGAACTCGGCTAAATAATGCTTGAGACTTAGCTGTGTAACCTGAAATATGTTCAGCTGCTATCTTTGTAGCTCCGCCTCAAAAAATTTTCTACCAGCTCCTCCATTATGAAAACACTGAACAATAATCTACCATGAAATCTGCCAACATTTTAAAGCAACAGAAAATACTTTTCCTCCCTGTTGAGAAGAGGCTTCGGGCTCCAGGAAGAATGTATGTGGGTCTACCATTTCTCTTTGCACATTAGCATTAGAAATTCCTCTTGTTTCTTACTGAACATAGTTTCCATGTCATCTGGAACCATCTACAACTGGCAAAATTTGGTTTTTGTGACCTAAAGATAATACTCTTTCAGATGGTTGACCCTAATTCTAAATGACACTATCTAGGGTAAAATCACTGTATTCTGTATTTCTAAATAGTCGTTTCAAGTCCTCAACCATAGGTGATGTTTGAAGATGAATGCTGTCCAACCACAAAGGACAAAGCACTAAGAAGGTTACCCCCTCTACCAAACTCCGCACAAAACTCTGCGGATGATGTTAGCATTTCTCTAATACTTTATAAAATAAAGTATTCTTGTTGCAAAAGAAATAGTAAAATAATTTTGTTCCATCTTTGAGAAGCAAATATTCTTTGCCTATCTGACTCAGATAGCTTACTAACAGAGAGAGTATAGGAAATAAGGCAAGAATTCCTGCTGGAATCTGTAACTGATAATCTGCTCCCGAACCAGGATTTACTCTCTGTTGGAATATTTAAGTCACATCCAATAAATGAATGTTGATTCTCTGGAAGCTTTTCATGACAAGGGGCCTGAATAGTCCAGAGACACTCGCTTTATTATAGATTTTAATTAAGTTACACAAGGAAAAATAACAATATGTACCTTCATTTTATTGGAGTAAATTTGTTTCGGCTCCACTTCAATGTATTTTTCTAAACTATTAGGTATCAAGCTTTTCAATAGTTTCTACTAAGCCTGAAGTTACTAGGGTCCAGAATACATCACATTACTAATTAGAATTTTGTATGTCTATAGGAGAACGTCGGCCAAGGTTCACACATGCGTTAAGGCCCCTGGTGCTAAAAGAGGTCCCTGAAGACCTGCAGGGTGCTGTGTCACAGAGCTCAGTTGATGATGGTGAAACCCGCTGGCTGCCATTTTGGGTCGGGGGCTCCTCACAGAACTCCTGTCTGAAGACGTTCCCACAGCCCAGCAAATGCTCACAATGAAAGTCTCCAGTGTGCCAAGGCAGGAAGTTCCTTGCTGGCTGGGCTCCTGCTTTTCATTCTGTTCATTTGCTGGTCTTGAAATAACCTCGTTTCCATCTGCTGCCTACTGTGCAGTTCAGAGCGCGCCTCTTTGTTCCTCTGCGTCGTCCCCCCACGCGAAACAAACAGCATCCTCCTTTGGTTCAGATGTTTGTCGGTGACCATGAACGACTTTCCCACCCAAGGTTCATGTCATCTGAAAGGAATGTCCCTGTTGTCGTAAAGGCACGGAGAAGTTGCATGTTTTCAATCAAGTCTACATCCTTTCATGAGCTGGGTATTATGTATAGCAGAACTTGAAGAGCCAACCCAGTCTTAGGAACAGTTATGATCACAAAAATAACAATATCAACAACCATAAAAAATCAAAGGAGGTAATGAAACACTGCTGGCCGCGCCTGCTCAGCAGATGAGCGTGCATGTTCCAGTCAGGCTGTGGAAGGCACTCGTCGCCTCTGGGTCACTCCGCTGCCGGCCCAGTGTGTGCGCAGTGAGCCGCTCGAGGCCCATGGTCTCCAGGGCTCCTTTCCTGCTGCTCCCGCCCTTGCCCGGCCCAGCCCCTCTCCCAGAGTCGCCTGGACACCACTGTGGCCCGATGCCGCGGCCCCCTATGCAAGGGCTACGCAAACGCTCGCCACGGACTCTGGGAGTACTGCTTGCTGACCACCCTCCACTCCCAGTCAGGGCTCCGTTTCCCCCACAGACCTACCGGTGCCACTGTGGCTCTTCCCTCCTGACCTGGCTATGGCTCCTGTCCCTGGGACCCTTGTCTTTCAAGTACCTGGCTGACCCGCACATTTGAAAGCACTTCACGGTGCCCTTGTCCGGAACTCCTTCACCCTGACCAGGGGCCCACAGGCTGCACAGCCCCTAACCCAGGGCCACCACCGGTGCTGCCTCAAGGCTCGGCCAGAAGATCAGTCCCTCCTCTTCCGCACTCAGCCAGGATCTCAGGACGCAAGCCTGTCTTTTGCACTCTCTGAATCTCGCTGGGCATCCCTGCTGGCTGGAGTCACCCCTGCGCCCAAGTCACCACGAAGCTGAGCTCCGCACGCTGACCAAGCCTGAGGGCACCAAGGGCCTGTGTGGCTGCTCTGCCAGCTCAACGTTCTTCCCCACCAGAGGGGCAGCCCAAGGTGTGATCAGGGCCACCAGCTCTTTGCCATTTCATCTCGTACCAGCATCCAAATGACCTTTCTAATATTTATTTACTTGTAAAATTAATTTTTGTGGTTCTGAGGATTAAAACCGGACCTTTACCCTGAGCTGCATCCTCAACCCTTTTGCTTTCACTTTTCATTTGCTAAGTCACTAAGCTGCCCAGACTGGGGCCTGAGCTTGTAGTTCTCCTGCTGGGATTACACGCGTGCACCGTGCATCTCTGGTGACCTCTCGCAGGAAGCCGGGGCCCGGACACTCCAACTTGACCAGCTTTACCCCTAACGTCCCGCGGTTCCCTGAGGCCGTGTGTGAGCTCCGCTCCATGGAAGTGCCACCTCTCTTCCTCTGTCAGGAAAATTCCTCATCAGCCTTCAGGTCCTCGTGACAACCGCCAGACAACCCCACAGCACAGCACGGACAGCGACACACTCTCGTCAGTGGTGATGTGCGCCTCACCTCGGTGATATGCGGGCACAGAGTGGGTCGCTCTTTCTGTGAGACGGGCGGGCAGCACTGTTGAACGTTCCCCAGCATCCTTGAGCAGAGTAGCGCTCCTCTGTTCCCTTGTGTGTCTCTGGCCCTGGGCAGAGGCCCAGGCCCATCCCCCGCAGAGCGCGGCTGACCTGACCAGCGGGCTTCTCTCTGCGGCCCTTCCTCTGCATCTGTGGGATGCAGCGATGCTCACGCTGGGTTCATGGCTGTTACCTGAGGCCCACTAAGCACAGGAGGAGGCCATGTCCTCTGCCTGAATGATCGCCTGCTCAGAAACATACATCTCATACCGGAACCCCCAGATCACCGGTCATTCCTTCTGTACAGTGTTGTAGATTCATGAAAGGAAATAAAATAGTGGTGCTCTCTATTGGGTTTACAAAGAGTGACTCAGAGCCTCTGCTCAAAGAGGACGGTAACTCATTCTACAAACTAATAATAACGAAAGGCACTGCTTGAGGAAAGCCTGTTCCTTATTTCAGTGGGAAAACAGGCAATCAGAATCAGGCTGTTTCAGGATGTTGTTTCCGTTTTTATGCAAAGGAAAGAACACCTTAGTAGAGCGGGTCATGTTCTTGTTGATATTTTACCCGGCATTAAGTTACATTACATCTGGCCATAGCGAGGGAATCCAAATAATGCATTGCACCTGAAACACATCCTCCAACCTGCACGACAGCCAGTCGTTGGCCGTGACCTTGATGCTTTGTAAGATCTGTGCTCGATTCAAACGTGCACTTTAAACCCTAAGTGAAGCCCACCAATTTTCAATTTCTTTCCTCCTCATCCAAACCACACAACCAATTACATCTGCATTTTCCTCAAAAGCTTCATTTCTCAAAAGGATCCTGCCTGCCTTTATCCAAGGATTATGACGAAAGGCAAAAGAAACGTGAGCTTGCTTCTCTGGGAAAGAATTGCTAAGTAATTAAAAGTTTCACCAGTAAAGTATCTATCCATTACTTTAGGACACAGTTTTGCTTCAAGAAAATTAAATTAAAACCCACAAGTAATTGGTTATAAATGGTATTTATTGAATCTTATCCCTGGTCTTTATTCTTTATGATCAATGATAATGTTCTTTTAAGTTCTCTAAAGTAGATTATCCCACTACACTAAGCCACTTCTAGAAACACACACACACACACACACACACACACACACACACACAGTTTTTCTTTTTCTTTTTTTTTCCAGTTACTCAACCAAAAGTCTTCTGAATAAAGTACTATGTAGTTTGATGAAACAAGATACATCCTATGAAGCTCTCTCTTGACATTAATTGAGCACAATTTAGAAATCATGGGGACAGTCAAAGGGATTTTGGAGACAGAATACGGTAGTCTACTGTAATGAGCAGCTCCAAGTGGGAGGTATATATATTTTTAAAATCACATGTTCTTCTATTAAAAAAAAATTGCTTTTTACTTTTGTGACCATAATGTTGCCATGAAAGATGTTTTAAAGGTCATGTTGAATTTCATTTAACTAAGTAGAAATCTTATAAAATGCTGTAATTTCCCTTACATTGGAATAACTTCTGCTCAATGAACATACAACATTAAAATATCAGCACAGAGGCCTTGGGAGTTGCATCATAAAGTGAGGCGACCTGAAAGTTAAAGATAGGTAGCAAATGGAAAAAAGGACCTGAAGAAAATCTATAGCAGAATATGTTAGTTATTTTGTGTTTTGCTTTTATTTTGTTTTGTTGTGTTTGCTTATACTGGGGTTTGAATTTAGGGCCTTTGCACCGAGCTAAATCTCCAGGATGTTTTAAAAATCTGAGACAGTGTCTTGCTGAGTCCCTAAGTTGTTCAGGCTGGCCTCGATACTGTGGTACTCCTGCTTCAGGCTCCCAAACCACTAGTAGTACAGCTGTGAGCCAACATGCCCTGTTTGTTTAAAGAAAAAAGAAAATGAAATAACTCATTTGACAAGAGGAAAACACAGTTTCAACTCTGCATCTCAGAGGTAGCAGCAGGATCCATGAGCACCTCACGGTCCAGTGCACTGTACAAGGTTGTCAGGCCCCGTCGGCGGTGGGTCCGCTGCGGCCCTCTCTCTGGCACCGTCCCGTGGAGATGTTCTGACCCCACACGGCCCCCATAATGCCCTGAATCTGCTGCCACGCTCACGACAGAGAGGCGTGACCTGGACCTGAGCCTCTGAGCCCACAGCCCACACATGAACTTTCCTTGGCACAGCTCAAGTGGCAGCTGTCTTGGGTCCACAGGCCCCCTGGGCCTCACTGAGCTGTACGGCCGCGCTAACCCCGCGTCCTGGTGTTCCTTCTGCAGGCCTCGGCCTCCCCAAGCGGAGCAGGCCCAGGCGGGGCCATCCCGCACTCCGCCTCACGCCCCCTGAGCTCAGGACTTCAGGGCCCCCAGCCCCACACGGTCGCCGTCGAGCTCTGGCTGTTTCTCCTGAGAGACCACTTCGGCTTCCTACCTTTGTTCTCCCGGACACACAGCACTCCCGTCGCCAGGGAGCCTGGGCGTCTACCCCAAAGAGGAGGTAAAGCTTCCAGGAAAGAAGCTCCAGCAGGCACCGAACCAGCCGCAGCAGCGCCCAGGCCCTTCCCACAAGGCGGCTGCTTTCTCATGCTGCGAAGGGCCTGCTCCCGCCCCTGCCGCGTCCGGCCCGCGTGGCTCTTCTCTGCGTTCCTCCAGCGGGGACGACGCCAAGCCAAGCCGAGCAAGCGCCTCTCTCTCTCCGACATCTAGACAGTCGCCAGCGGCCTTCCCGCCTTCGAGCCCCTCTTCCCTACGCCGGCCTTTCCGACCCTCGGTTCGAGCTCCACTTCTCTCCTCAGTTCCGATCCCCTCGGGCAAGTGTGTTCTTCCCAGGCCAGAGGGAGCGCAGGTCGCAGGCCCCACCCCAGATGAGAGCGACGGCGTGTTTTCTCATTACCTGCGTTCGTTTTGCTTTTTCCTTTCTCCCATCACTGGATCCTCAGCCCCGACAGTGAAGCACAGTCTCTTCAGTCACCGCTGTTCAGAAGAACAAGTGGCAGAAAGTTCAATATCCCCGATGAACAGATGAACCATCGGTGCGATCTGTCTACGCCTCCCATCCTTCGTGTGCCCCCTTCTCCAGCGCAGCCAGTGCTCCTGCGGATCAATCTCTGCCTCAGTACTGTTCGCTTGAATACACGCTGCTCTTCCTGCTGGCAGAGGTGGGCGGAGGTGGACTGGTCTGTTCTTTCGGTCCCGTTGGCATCGGGGACCCAATGACAGAGCTCACCTAGTGGATTATATTGAATGGAAGAATTGATCAAGATAACAAGTTTGAGGGAAGCGAAGAGGAGATGGCGCCCAGCTGGCGAGAGAAGCGCACAGGGAGAAGGGTAGCCTGGGAGTGTAATTGCCAGCAATTTCCTCTGATTACAGAAAATGGAGATGCTATTCTACTCCACTGTTTGCCAGTCAAACAATACGTACGGGGTTTTGTTCCAACTCCGGCCCTCCTACTTTCTGAAAAATGTGACAACATATGGTGCTTTGAGAGAAACACAGCAGAGTGAAAGGGAGAAGGTTGACATGCCGAAGAGCTAGAAACCAGTGTGAACTCAGGACCGCTAGGCCTTGGGGCCGGGAGACTGGAAATCACAGCTCGCTGCCCTCACACGCCGACGGGGCCATCAGACTCAAGAGGGGTCACGTCCACAGCCTGTGTTACAGGGAGGTGGGTTTGGGTTCAGTGCAATCATTTCTAGCAATGAGAGACTCAAACCAGGATGAGCCATCACCGAAAGCCATGAGATTCCCCATACCAGGAGTGTCTACCAGGGGCACCCAGCAGTGATCGGAAGAGCTGAGTGTGAGATCCAGGTCTTGCCGCCACAGCCACGGTCACCTTCCAGCTCTGATGACACGTGCCGCTGCCGTAAGCGAGGGGGCGGATACGAGCCCCACGGCGATGGGGACTTGCCACGTGCGAGCTGGGGCTTCTCCGGGTTCCTAGAGCTGCAACACAGACGGCCCAGGTTATGCCTCTGTCCCAGCGGGTAGCATCGCTGCCAGAGGAAGCGGCTCCAAAGGACCATCTTGAACTTAAGGCCAAGAAAAAAGAGCGTGAAGGAGAACATGGGGGAGGGGTATTGACAAGTAAACCAAAAGAATACGTAGTTTAAAACTATGATGTACAGAATATTTGGTTTTCTAAAAATTTAAAATGCTGCCAGGCACTGAGGTACATGCTTAGAGTCCAGCACTCAGGAGGCTGAAGCAGGAGGGTCACAAGTTCAACTCTTGCCTGGGCGACTTAGCAACTTAGTAAGATCCTGTCTCAAATAAAATGAAATACAGGCACGAGGGTACAGCTCTGTGGTAGGTACCCCTGGGTTCATCTTCTCTGACCTGAAAATAAAAGTTTAAATGCTGATCATCTGTACAGACCAAAAGAAAACAAGTGACAGAAAGGGAGCAGACACTGCCGACGTCCCTGCCCCGGTCACAGTCCGGGGTCCTGCGGGGGAGCGGAGGCAGCCTTGGCCCCGGCAGAGTTCAGAGTGCAAGAGGCGAGGACAGACGGAGCCACCCAGAGAGCCTCACCTCTGGGGCCGCGTCACTGCCCCGCTGTCCACACCCCAGGGGAGGAGCCCCCAGCAAGATGCTCGCCTCTGGCCAGTTTCTTCAAAGGCAGGTGGGAAGTTCTCTCTGGAAACCCTACCTCGGGGCCCACGCTACAGTCTCTCCCTGTCTCCTGGGCCCGGCCCAGCCCTGTCCCTCCCGTCCTTCCCAGGGGGACCCTGTGCGATAGCCTCCACTCTCACCATCTGTGTCCTGCCCTGCTACCGACAAGAGGCAGCCAGAGGCCACCAGGCCCTGAGGCTCTCAGGATGTTGAACCCTCTGATGTTTTACAGGCACAGTCTTTTCTAGAAACAGAAAATTGAGACTCCTCTGGGCTCCACCTCTTTGAGAAAAGGTCGTTCCCCTCTGGCTGCAGGAAGAACGCATTACTCGTCAAGCTGTCACTGTGCCAGCCCTGAACTGGCCCTTGAAGGCTCGGAAGAGCCTGCAGAGTCTCTTCTCACTGAGTTGACAACCGGACGTATGATGCGTGAACATGCGACGTGTTAAAGTATGTCTGCTCCCAAGGAGGGCTGTGCGAGTTCACTGGTTCTGGTGAAAACGTAATGATTTGGAGATGGCATATTTGCAAGTGCAGTTGAGATGCAGATTAGGACTCAGTCCCACTCTTGTAGGGTGAGGCCTCATCAACGACCAGTGTCTGCAGACGCTGGGAAAGTTCAGATATGAGCACCCGGAGATGAAAACACCGTGTGAAGACACAGAGGCACAGGGCGGGAAGACGTACGCACGGGGACGGAGAGGGCAGCCACAGAAGATGGGGGCCCAGGGTGAACTGGGCACCTACAGGGCGACCAAAGACCAGAGCATCAGCGGGAGAAGAGGCCAGGGACAAATTCTCCCCAGAGCCTTCAAGGAGAGGCTGTATGCCCCCATCTTGATTTAGGGTTAGGACTTTGTCTCCAAAACATGAGTCAGTTCATTCTTTCTTTTTAAAGAAACTTAAACCGGAGACTTTGCCCTGAGTTGCATCTTCACAAACACCCCACCTCCTCTTTGAGGCAGTTTTCCAGGCAGGTTTTGAACTGGTGATTCTCCTGCCTCGGCTTCTCAGAGTACTGAGATTACTGGCACCTATGACCCAACCTGGCTTAATTCTCCCTTTGGTTTAAGGTCTTTTGTAAAGCAGATCTGGAAAACTCACACACCAGACAATGTAGGACTCACTGTGAAGCCAGTCAGGGCCACGAGAGGGAAATAACAAGGTCCCACGAAGGAAAACTGAACCATGGTGGAAATCCCTCTGCTTTCAAATGATAGAAGCCAAAGAAAACCGAATTCAGTGAAAACTGACTACCAAGGCCAAAGGGCAGAGTGGTATCCAGGGGTTTAAGTGGTGATATAAGGTCCCTGTCTCCCTCCCATTGAACTCCAGCGCGATTTTAGTCTGTAGGACATCGGTCTCTAGAGATTCTGGCTTCCACTGGTCCTTCCTTATCCCACTGGGGTAGAGTTGGGGTCAGTGGTTCTTTGTCTTGATTCCTCCTGCAAGCTGAGTCCCCTTTACCACGGAGTCCAACACGTTTGCGCTGCTCTGGCTGTGACTGCACCTAGCACACCCTTCATTCCTAACTTCCCATGAATGTCCCTGCTCCGGGCACATCTGGGTTTTCGCCCGGCCCCTCCTGAGGCCCTCACAAGTAAGCCGCTGTGCTCTGGGACCTGTATTCCCGGGACTCAGTCCTACCCACTCTCCAGCTCGCGGAACCTCCTCTGAGCCTGTAGCTTTGCTGCGCACGGTGCTGTCTCAGCCACCTCCCGCACTGCGCCTCTCCTGAGCATCCCTGCGCTCCTCTGTCTCGGCCCCCACACAGCTGTGGCCAGCACAACTGCTGTACTCCAAAAGCTTGGGCCCCAAAGAGACCTGGTCAGTGAGCTGCATTTCCAGGGGGAAATATTAAGTCCTAGGTTAAACCAGACGCCGAGTCCACTAACCCAAATCTTCTTTTGCTTTTCCATTTTTCCTCAACCACTTCTCATATCCTCTTCCTGCTTTTTTTCCTGTGCAAGCTCATATGGATGCAGTAATGGCTTCTTTTCTCCTATTTCAAGTAATTTGTCTAGCAAAGGACCCCACCTTCACAAATTCTCTGCAGGTTCCTAGCACTAACCAAGAAAATAGCCAGGCAAAACCTACATGCTGTCAATATTTATTTACATCTAAATTTTGTTGACTGAATGAGAGACACTCTAAGCCTTTAGGGAAGAGTTCTTGTACGATGTGCTTTGTTTATTTATTAGTACGCAAGTAGGAGACTACAAAGAGTTATGGAGATTATAGTACATTACTTGTACAAACTGCCTCATGCTTTCATAATTATAATGCTTGAGGCAAGTTTGGTTATTTGCCAAAAACGGTGATCGCTTAAGTCTAGCTTTTTAGAAACAATGGATGCTACCAAGTTTCAGAATATTGTGTTAAATGTGCTATTCATTCACAGATTATTCTTTCCTGGCCTACCAATATTTTAACATTTCACTGAACTCAATTTATTAATAATGGATGGATTAATAAAACTTGAGGAATATAAATAATTAACATTAATAATTATATTAGCTTTAAATTCCTCAAAGAATAACTACTGAACATTTTAATAAAAGGCGGAGGATTTATTACAATCTGAAGAGAAACCAAAGCATTACATTTTATTTTGTCTTAAAACTGAGCATATAGTATAGGCTTTATAAAACTATTTATGTGTGTAAAGTATTATAATACAATCCAAGAAATAAATGCAATGATTAGTATCAGCCATGTTCAAAGTGGACATATAGCGGTATGGGTATGGAAGAAAATTGTGAATCATCAACTTAAATATAATTATGTCTAGAAACCTTTCCTGTGAGACAATCTCCTCAAGGAATGGGACTCCACCGTCGCCCGCCCTGTGCCTGGCTACCTTATCTGAGCAGTCTGGTCTTCCTGTCCCACACCTGTGGACTGAGCTCACAGGACAATTGGCGCAACAGCCTGGTAAAATCTGCTCATCTCTTCCAGCCATTATCCTCAGAGCCATGTAACTGTACCTTCTGCTTTTGATTTGCTGGTACATCTGTTGACAAGACGTCAACTGAAAAACACAGTGGCTATTTACATTTGGTTTTCAGGTACAACGAAAGACACATCCCTTCAACCCCCCTTACCCTGGAGACACTCTGAAGTCTCCCGCTACCCTCTGGCCCTCCTGCCAGCAGCCCCAGAGTCCTCTTTCACCAGAGTCTTCCTTTGTGCCGTCCGGCTGCCTCCGTGTCCTGAAGAGATGCAAAATCTTCACTGTCCGGGTCAGGCTGACTCCGGGGAAGAGCCAGAAGTCACACGGTGCCGGATCTGGCGAATGGAACAGATGAGGACTCGCCCTACACTCCCACGAGGCTGCCCTCCCGCTTGGCCACCGCGTGCACCATAACATTTGTCACCACCTGTGAAGACACTCAGGAAAGAGAACGCACAGAGCTGGTGCAGAACGTGGCACAAAGGAAGAGAGAAGCGTGTCAGAGTGAGGGGAGGGCTCCGAGGGGGCTGGTGCCGATGTGTCCTTTCCTTTTTCCCTGTGAATTCTGAGCCCACCTCGTGTGCGTCTTCTCAGGCTCCTCAGTGAGCCTTCTACAGCATTCGCTACTCTCTGTGCAAGGCACAGATGCAAGCCTGCCTGTTCTGTGCCAGGCAGGGCACTGAGTCTGGCTGTCTTCAGGTTTCGCACCCTCAGAGCTGAGAAGCTCTCCTTATCCAGTGGACAGCAAAAGCCTCCAGAGACAGCAGCTGGATTTTCTCCCGGTGCAGGCCAAGGAAGCCTCATGAGATCGTGGGCACTGGAGAAGAAGGAAGGACTTGCCCGCTGCGAGCACCCTCCATTTCTGAGAGTCAGCCAGCAGTCAGCCTGGCCGTCCCTGTGGAGGCTGCTGCGCTCTTCCTGGAGGACACTGAACAGGACAGCAGGCTTCAGCCCGTGGCATCTTTGTCCTTCCTGGGTCCCAGTCTCCCAGGGCCTTCTCATCAACACGCTGCCGAGGTCAGGACCGAGCTCTTCTTGCTAAGCAGACTTCACCGCTCCTGCAACCCACCCAGCACAGATCTCAGCCCCCCACCCCCACCGTCTGTGCATCATAACTTCACATACACATTGATCTCAGAATAGAGCCTTACAGTTTAAATCTTGAGAAATTTCTGAATTTTTGTTCCTAGACCATAGGGTTTACAACTGGTAACTCAAACGCCCTTGGAAAGGTCTGAGATAGACCTTTTTCTTTTTCTAACAGGTCCTGAACCCCAGAGAGGCCTGTAAAGTGTCACGGCTCTAAGTTACGAGCAGCTGTGCACAGCGATGGAAAGCCAAGAAGACATGGGCTAACTAGCTACATATAGATCTACTGTGTCCCAAGGAGAATCTTCAAGATTTTCTCAATGATGTCCCTAAATCCATAATATGCAAATTCAGCACATTAAAAATATCCTTTGCCTTCAGGCAAGACACTGCCTAAGCCGCTATTAAAGATCTCCAGAAAGACCTCTCCAACTTCTTCAATAGCCGGTTTCAGTATTTAATAACCCCTCCCATCAGCCAAAACTCAGATCTAACTTAAATCCTGCTTCCTGCTAGTTAAGCTGAGGAATATCCTCCTCTGAAGGAATTTCAAAGTTGGAAAGTTACTCACCAGCCTAAGTGTCCGTGCCAGGGATTACACACGGAAATATCTGAAGCCCAATGCTTTCAGAATTAGGGTTGCCTTAGTCACATCTGCAGGGGCAGCCACCAACGCCCAGTGAGGCACAGCTGTCACACGCCGGGAGGCCCTTCCGGTTTGCACACCCAGCTCTGAGCTCTGGACCGGCCACCACACCTCTTCCCTCCCGTCGGCTCTGGCACAGCACTGAGTGTCTTATTAGTGACTGGTCGCCAGAGTGGTGGCCAGGCTCCCACACAGGGATGGTCAGAGCTCAGCAGAGCCCTGTGCCTCTGGCCACTCCAGCTTGTTACGGGGAACCACTGGCATCACAGTGCCAGTCCTCCACTTGCCTTCCACTTGTCTAAGTGACCTTCTGCGAAGAGTTCCATCTTGTTTGCCTCAAAGTCCTCAGACGTCAGCCAGGCTGGCTTTCCGAGGTTGTGTTTCCTGGTGAGTGTCTTTGCGTGGGCCTCTCCACAAAACTCTGCAAGATTTCATATCTACAAACCAAAGATGCCTTCTTATTCACCAGTTATAAGGACGAATAAACGAAGTCCACTCTGCGTCCTTATTAACGCAGGACAGGCTTCTGTAAATCCTTTTAAAAGCGAGACTTTACCTACTTCCATCCAACCCTGCAAGGAAGCAAATTTAACAAATCCTTCCAGTAGGTGCTAAATACCATCAACACATGAATCATCTTTAAATCATTTCCTTAACAATAGCTACATTTTGAACGGTACAAATTACTTGGCTACGAGCTGGGCAAGGAATGCCAGCCCGCTGATAAACTCACAGGGCCTGAAGTCAGCGTGATTGTCACTCCCAATATGCTCAGGGGAGGCAGAGGCCTGGGGAATGCTTAGCCTTACTTCCTGGGGAAAAATTACAAGTCTAAATTGCTGAGACTGCTTACCAAGCAGGCTTCCCCAAGCTGGAGGGCCCCAGGGCCGAGAAGCCCCAGGACACTGTGTCCCCGGGGCTGCTGTTAGCCCTGGCTGGTGTGGCAGACAGAATAACGCCCCCCAGCAATGTCTCCTTCAGAGTCCCTCAGGTTTACTTCAAATGCCATAATTAATGCCCCTAAGGACTGAGAGATCGAAGAGTCCCTGGACTAACCACAGAGCTCCTTGAGAGGGGCTGGGATCAGTGTCAGAGGAGACGTGACGCAGAGGGGGTGGCTGGCTGCTGGGACGGAAGGGCGAAAGCCAAGGGGCGCAGGTCACCTGCACAGCTGCAGTCAGGGACACAGTTCCTCCCTGAACGCCCAAGAAGAAGCCTGTCCAGCCAGCACCTTGACTTTCAGCCAGTGTGACCTTGGACTTGCAACATTATAAAACAATAAATGTGCACCATTTATAAAAAAACCTTTATTGAGGTATAATTCACATATAACCCTGCTCACCCATTAGAATGCACAATCTAATGGTATTTACTTTGCTGTGCAATTATCACCACAATCCTTTCTAGAACTTTCTCTTCCTTCACATTTTTGCTGGTGTTAGCACATCTCTGCAGTACACAATGATTTCATGCATCGTGGGGTATTGGTCCATGGACATAACACTTCTCCATTCTTGATGTCCCTTTCTCCTCCTCTCCCTCCACCTTTCTCCCTCTCTACCCTGCTTCCCATATGTATAACATCTATCACTCAAACAGGAAACCCCGTAGCAGTGAGCACCAATCCTCTGTCCCTCCTCACTGCGCCCTCTGAATGTCCGGGCATCACTTATCTGCCTCTTCTCACCACCACACAGAGCATCTGTGTCCTGAAACCCCTAAGTCCGTGATGCTTCATTAACCAGAACCAGGAAACTCAAGCTCTTGCCCTGAAGACTGTTCACAGAAAAAGAACGTAAACTAGAGAGATTCATACAGAGAAGTGAACACAGCCTCTTGGAGAAAATTAAAGGTTTTCATAGGACCTCACTTTTCCATTGCATGTTACAACTTTTCTTCACTCGCTTCAGGTCACTCCTCATTCTGAGCCCTCAGGTTTGCCTTCAATATCTCAGATGGCAATTTTCCCATCTCCTCACATGCCTGGCAATAGGAGGCACTAGAACAGAATCCTACTCACTATCATGTTACCAAATGTTGTAGACAAAACACTGTATTAAATCTTTCCATTTGTTCAAAACTTAAAAGCACTGAGTGAAAACCCCCCAAAAGTCTAAGTTTGCAACTATGGCTCATCGACCGGTGCCTCAGTTTTGCGAAAGAAGATTTCCTAGAACACAGCTACGTCACCTCCTTCCATCTTGCTGGGATTCCCTCTGTGTTCCAAGTAGAGCTGAGTACTTGTGACTGACAGTATCTTCTACGAGCCTCTGTACAACATCCTCAGTTTTATCTCATAAGACGCTAGTGTCTTCTGTATCTGGCTGTCCCCAGGAGCGGCCTGTATGGATACGAGGGGATCGTGCAGTCTCTGGATCATGAGATTGGTAGCCGACTTGCTGCTCGAGGTGGGGCCTGGTGTGACAGGGTAGCTCACATGGGTGTGACCAGAGGGCTAAATCTCCTCCCTGCCCCTCCCTGGACTCTGTTGACTATCTGCCATGCCATGAGTAGCTCTGTCTAAAGGAGAGAAATATTTTATTTTTCTATATTATACATGGATTGACAACTACTCAGAAAAGTAAACCCATCAAACTATTTTTAAATTAAGAGATAGATGCTTCTAACATCTGTTTTAGGTGCACAGTAAATATTTTATATGAATGAGTAATCTGAACTTTCAAGTCATGAAATGACATCATGCAAATTACATGAAATCACTGAATTACAAGGGGACATTAGAAATCACCCACCCCAGATCTTTCCCAGCAACTAAAATGCAAAGCAAAGTTCAGCAAACTGCTGTAGGACCAACCGGAAGGTCCCACTATTCAGGGCAGGACAGGAGCCCGCAGCCAAGTCAAGGGCCAGGGAGCAGATCACCTAAGAGTGACCCAGGTGAGCTGGAGTTGCTCAGACCTCTACATGGTGTCATTTTTGAAAGCTCAAAGAGACCAGGAAGGAAATGACTAATGACATCAGTGATGGAACAAGAAGCAACCATTCTAATTCCTGCTCAGGAGATCACACCAAATATTCTCAAATTTGCCATGACTGCTTAAGACTTTATCCTTTCATTTCTCTACTTTTAAAAACAAGTTACTATTTCTTTAAATGTGCAATGAATACTCATTACATTCAGCTTGGGACATTGACACATGTATAGAGGGAGAGGCCGTTTGGATCATTTTTATCTCCCCTCTAACCTTTCCTTCCCCAGATCCCTCCCACCCCAGTGGAGTCAACCTCCTCACATGGCTCTTTTGTTCGACTCTTTCAGTTACTTATGTTTTGGGTCTCATGTAAGAGAAACCCTGCAATATTTAAACTTCTGTGTTTTATTTATTTCTGTGATGTCTCAAAATGCATCCTAGTCTCTACAAATGTCTCACATTTGGTCTTCTTTATGGCTCCATTGAGTATATTCTGTCCTTATTGTATATAGATACCCTATTTTCTTCATCCTCCTGTTGATGCACACATAGGCAGTGTTCATGTTCAGCTATCGTGAGCTGTGAGGTATGCGAGTGCTGGTGTTAGCTCTTCAGGGCAGATAATCAGAGGAGGGATAGCTGACTCAAATGAAATTTCTGTTTTTGATTTTGTGTTTTGTTTTGTTTTGGTTTGTTCTTCAAGAAATCTCAGCCCTGATTTCCTCAGTGGTTGTACTAATGATGTAGGAGGATTGCTTTTTCCACATACTTCTACCAACATTTGTTGTTTTTTGCATCCTTGATAATGACCTTTCTTAATGGAAAAAGAATATCACTGCTCTTGATTTGCATTTCTCAAATGACCAAAGATGCTGAAATATTTTTTCATGTATTTACTACCCATTTGTATTTCTTTGGAGAAGTTAAATTTTATCCTTTCTACTCATAAAACAGGAAAATTAACTTTTCAAGTTTACTGAGCATTGACCATGTCTCTTTCCAATATTTTGTTGAAACTGTATCATTTTTCTGGCAATACCCTTAGCTGTTACCAACAAACAGGATAATTGGGCTTGGAGCCAGAAAAAACCTGCTATGAATTCCACTTTAACCTCTTACAATGGTCATTTTATGAAAGCCTCTACATATTCTTAAATTTCAAAATTTATCATCTGCAAAATTCCACTAAAAATACTTCACTATGGAATGATTGTAAATAATACATAAGATACCATATAAAAATGTATCTGGAGCCAGAGATTTAGCTCAGTGTTTCCGACGCCTGCCTTGCAAGTGCAAGGCCCTGAGTTCAATCCCGGTAACCACATACAATGCTGGGTGTGGTGACTCATGCCCACCAGCAATCAATACCACATACCACAGTGCTGGGCGTGGTGGCTCATACCTGTAATCCCAGCACTCGGGAGGCAAAGACAGGAGGATTGTTGAGTTCACGGCGGCTTGCCTGGGCTACCTAGTGAGCTCAGGGCCAGCCTGAACTACAAAGCGAGACCCTGTCTAAAAAAAAAAATGTATCTGGCCAGGACTATTTTGCATATCTGTTATTTTTAGAATAATTCAATGTGGAGATTAACAAATGAAAACATACTCTATAAATGATGCTAAAGGGCAATACAAATATCTGCTATTTCTATGTAGCAGCATAAAGGGTTAAATCCATCACTTTAATTGACTTTAATAAGAGTCAAAAAGTCATATTAAAGCCTATCAAATTGAATTCTGTGTGGTAGCATTTTTTGTATCATATAATACTGGAAAAAATCCAAAGGCTCATTAGCTGGCAACTAGATAGATAATTACTATGTGGTCACACTATGGAATAGAACTCAGCCACACACAGGAATCATGATAGAAACAATCTCATGGCCAAATCTCATGAACATCATGCTTCAGTGAACTGAGTCTGAGGACCCCATGGTGGACAGTCCCACACATCCTCTTGTCTGGGCTGTGGTGCACAGCTGATTGGTCAGTCACCAGTCTACACATTGCTGTGAAGACACACCCAGATCTAGTTACCACTGTCAGTGGGGTTTGAATAAAGAAGATGATTTCCATACTATGCTAGACTCTTCCAATCATTTAAAAACTTTAGAAGAAAACCAAAGTGTCTCCCAAAAGGAGGCACTTCTGCCCTCCAGGACACCTTTGGTCTCAAGAATATACCAATAATTTTGGAAGCTGGAGATTTAGTTCAAGTGGTACCGCACCTACCTTGAAAGCACAAGGACTTGAGTTCAAACCCCAGTAATGCAAAGAAAAATAAAAAGAATATATCAACAATACTTGCCAAAATCTCCAGCAGACTTTTAAGGCCCCATACCACAGTGAATCCATCCTGCAAAAAATGTATACACATGCATATATGTACACACACACTACTGGCCCTATTGTTTGTAGATCTGTGACTAATACAGGCTACACAACCTAATTCAATTGAAATGAAGTTGTAAAAGTAAAATTACAACAGTAATAGCTGAAAGTACATGACCAGAACCCCACCAGGAACATGACAAATTTGGGGGAATAATAGAAATGTTCTATGTGTTTGTTTTGGTGATACATGCATGATTATATTAATTACCTAAATTATCAACCTGTACATGTATGCACATGCTTAAACTGGGCTAGAGATTTAGCTCACGTGGTATCATGCTACTGTGGAAGCACAAGGGACTGACTTCAATCCTTGGTACTGCCAAAAACATAAAAAATTTAAAAGTAAAAAAATAAAATCGGTGAACTTTATTATGATTTAAATTAATTTTGTATCACTAAGGGGAAGGTTCATACTATAAGCCATTTTGTAAATCTAATGTGGTGCTTTGTATACCATACATAAATTTAATTTAAAATGACTTCACATGTACTTTATTTTTCGTGAATATAAAAGCAACAAGCCCACTGAACTGGGCTTGTTGCTATTTGTTAAGCATGTTCAAGGTGAGCAAAACTGACTAATGTATCTGTCCGCAGAACCACAAGTAAATCACAGATTCATTATTCCAAACAAGTTAATTAAAGGCATAATGCTAATAAATTATATCCATGGTAACTATTATTTTATTCACTTCTGATTTATCTACTGTCTCTCTCTTGAGTAAATGGGAATTTTTATGTGACAATAAAAACTTAATAACTAATATATCAGTCCACAGTAAACATCTTCCAAAGGCAGCAGTGACAAAAGCTAAGTCCCTAAAATACCAGGGAAAGACAACAATAGCAAAACTAAAGGTGTTTATAACTTCAAATGCAACTCCTACGTTATCAGTCTAACTTGGCCTTTCATCTCTGGCTCTGAAAGCATTTTACAGCAGTTTGGAAGTTATCCTCAAGAAATCACACACTCAGGACAAAGCATTTGACAAATGCACGGGCGACACAAATAAATAGCTAAAAGCCTCTGTTCAGAAGGTTCACCTCTGCTCCCTCTGCGCCTTTTTGTCTCAACAATTCCACGATAACAAATTGGTCTACCCTTAGTTTGCCACCAAATTTTCTAGATAGGAGTCAGCTAGCAAAATCTCTAAGCACAGCCATGAATAAGGATCACTCTACAAATCAGGGCTCTGCGGTCCTTCTGCTACCGATACAGCTGAACTCAAATACTTCCAGGACGTAGCTTATTGTTTCTATTGGGCTTCACCTGGGACATAAGAAAACATCAGAAGTAGTGCTCTGCAGGCCTGAAATACCCACCAATATAATGGATGTTGTAAAGCCAATTTTCTCATCAGTAATATGGATTAATGGTGGGAAAACAAACTTTGGAGACACACCTGGATTCTGTGTTTATTTCTCTACCTATTTACTTATTTATTTGTTTGTTTGTTTGTTTGTTTTTGCAGTACCAGGGATTGAACTCGGGCCCTTGTGGGTTCAAGGTTAGCACGGTACCACTTGACCTAAATCCCCAGCCCTATTTACTCTTATTATGTGTTTGCAACACATGATGTTTATACTTTTTTTTGTGGAGTATTTATACATATTCTTCCCCCAACTCTCTGCTTGGTCCCCTCCCCATTTGAGAAAGATTTATCTCCCTCCATGCTATTATTAATCTCATATTTTGCTCTTTATTTATAATTCTTTTCTGTGAGAAGCCATGTGACCTTTCAGCTCCTGGGTGTGATTCATTTGCCTCAGTATTATGACTCCAGCTGTAGCCATTCTCCTACATGTGACCCAGCGTCTCAACTGTGTCTTTCTGGATAGGAGAGTAGAGCTTCTTGGTGCACAAAGGTTCTGGCCCTTTTGATCTGTGAACTCTCAGAGAGACTAGCTTCGCTGAAACTCAGGTTTTTCCTATGTGAAATATGAACAATTATACCAATCATGCATGGCTACATGAAGGATTATATGATATTCATAATGGCTCTTTAGTTCCCAACACTCGCAAGATCTCAGTAAAAATAAGAAATCTTCCTGTTGTCATTCTGTGCCTTAGCCTATTGCTGCTGCTCTAACAAATTGCTGAGAAGTGTGTAATTAAAAAATTTCCTTCTCACAGTTCTGGAGGCTGAGAAACCCAAGTCTCCAACAGATTCCATGTCTGGTGAATTTCTGCTCTCTGCTTCTAATTGGCTCCTGTGTTGCCCAGAGGCTGTGAACACTGTGTCTTCACAAAGTGAAGAATCAGAAAGAGACAACCCCACTTCCTCACAGCCCTCATAAAGACACTAACCCCATCCTCAGGGCTGCCTCCTCGTGGCCCATACAGCAGCTCCCACCTGTTAATACCATCCCTCTAGCAGGTAAATGCCAACATATAAACTCATAGAGACACACACTGAAGAGAGCAAAGGTGGCATCCCTAAAAAGCAGTTTCTTCGGGCTGATTCCTGGGACCATTGGGATTCTCTTAAACAGTGGTCTCGATGTTGTAGGTGCTAATACATTCCAGTCATGGTCATTTAGAATAACAGGCCATTTCCTATGGAGATGTGCTCCATAACTACTGTGTCTCCCTCATCCATTGCCTGAAATGCAGATCCTTATTTAGGATATAGGATCCCCCATCTCAGGTGTCTTCAACACAACCATCTAAACCTTCACTTTCAGTGAAACCAAATCAATACATGAATGGGCTGACATATCAGTATGGGCTGGTAGATTTTTAGGATAGATGTTAAAAAGAGAAGGTACCATTTTATTTTCTTTGCTGATGTCTGATAACAATTTTCATTATTCTCTAATACATGATTGTGAGAGGCTACTGATTTTTTTTCTCCACCTAATACTTTATTACCCAGTTGAGAAAAGTTCTAACTGTATTTTCCATATTAAAAATCACTATTTGGAAGAACTTCACACCATTAGACCACTGCAATGTCTACTATTAAAGATAATGGATTTACCTGGTGACACCCCCCAGTATTAGAACTAAAAGCAAATTATAATATCCAAAATGTTTATAAAAACAGTATGTTTTCTCATGAAGATTCTTATATCTAAAAGGATGCTTTATGGATAAATGTGACCCTTATTAACACATACACATTTCTGTGGTCTTCATGTTTGTGTAACCTTAAAAGTCCTCTGTCGAATCCTAAACCTCAAAATAACACTATTAAAAGTGAAGCATTTTGCATCATGGGAATGGAGTCCTCATGGATGGGATTAGTGTCCTTATAAGCAGCATCAGAAAGTCCCTCATCCTTTCCACTATGTGAAGACCCCACAAGGAGCCGCGGCCTGTGAATCCGGAAGCCAGCCCGCGGCCGACCCGACTCTGAGTCTTGGATTCTTAGACTCCGATGTTATGAAAAGTTTCTCCTGCTTCTAAGCCACTCAGTGTATGACATTTGGTTATAACAGCCCAGGTGAACTAAGACATAAAAACACTGCAAGCTCTCTGAGAATGTGTGGATTAGCTTTCTTTCATTTCCAAGCGCTAGCGAAATATCTGGCCCAGACTGAGTTCAATGAACACTTGATGAAAGAGTAAGCTACGTCTCCCACAACTGCAAAATAACACTCTTATCCTGTCAAAGGGAAGATTTCTGAAGAACAGGCAGATTTCTTCCCTGAGGAAATCCCAAGGATCAGAAAAAAAGCACTAAAATTGGTTTGGATATTGGGACACTAAATTAGGGGCCACAAGTACCAAAAAAAAAAAAAGAAAAAAGAAAAAAATAAAAGAATGTTCTTTGAAGGAACAGAATGGAAAGCATTGAATTCAATCTTTGATATGATGTGTATTCTTGCCTTCTTTTCAAGATAATTGTTCAGATGGGTCTTCTCTAAACTACCTGAGCAGTGAAATTCACAAGTACTAAAATTATAGAAAGCTTAGAATTCTTTAATTTTCAACAGCCAAGTTCACTTACTCAGGAAATTCTCATATTTCCCCAATGACTTCTAGAGCAAGTTGGATAGAAGGAGCTGTGTCTACATTGTGCTAGTTTTAACTCCTCCCGTGAGCATACCCTGTGACGTCTCAGACTCAGGGTCATTGGACAAGTACAGCAGAGTCTGCCTCAACTGGAATGGAAAGACAACCTTCTTACTCCGCCACAATGGTTCACTTTTAACCTTGTGTCTTAACCAACGCCTTCCATGCTGCCAAGTTAAGAGATCCTGATAAATTTAGGAAATGGACAGAAGAACATGTAAAATTAATTTTTTTTCTTGAACTCTTCTGTTTCTTATAATTTAGTTTTAGGAGTTTATCACAATTTTAAGTGCTAATAATGAAGAAGATAAATTCTTCTTGTTGCTATTTTTATTATACATCACTTTAAGTTAGAGACTTGACATATCAGACAAGCAAACAGTTTGAAGACTAATCCAAAAAACATGTACAAATGCCAAGAGAAAATGAATTTGAAAATGTTTAGATATGCAAATATTTGGGAGCTAGAGTTTTCCTTTTAGCAGAGAAATTACGTTGCTGTTGTGATAATGGTGGTTGCTTCTTCTAAGCACAATTCTACAAAACAACAACAAAAATCCTGATTTTTGGAAGGACTCTTTTGGGAAGAGGCTTTGGGACAAAAGTTATAATTAAATGATATTTATCAAGTGTTATCTTTAACAGAAAGAAGCTAAAGAATTTCGCCTCCGACTTTTACTAGGTTTCTCTTTTTCGTAGTAAAAAATGCGGCTCTCAGATTGGAGCACTATATCACAGGGCGCATTTCTGTTTCGGTTTCCTGACGCTGGCGTGGGCAAAAGGCAATGAAATATCATAGTCACTTGGGTCATTACAAAAATAAACCGTGTAATTTCAGTGTTTAGCCAGTAAATGAATTCAATAATACGCACACGCTAATTTTCAAAGGGGTCATTTAGACTGTTTTGCTAGTAAAATAGAGCCAAACTATTGGGTGAAGCTGAAGGCTGCTAACAACATGGTCGCACTCCCGGGACAATTGCTCCCATCCTGAACTGCTTTCCCCATTCCGATTCCCAAACGCCTGAGGTGTTTGTTTAGGTCCCAGACAGCAATTTCATGCTCTCTTTGAAGGTCCCCCCAAAAAGGAGGAGGCCACGCTCCTGCAGGTATTGTGAGGCTGGTCGTGTCCTTAACAGGCCTACTCACGCGGGACAATCAGGCTCTGAGGGTCCATCTCTGGGCTGCAGCTTGATTTGGTTTCTGCTCCGGGGAACCTGTTCGACCAGTTTTACCAAATCCTTGGAAGAATGTTTCTCGACACAAAGAAAGTATTGTAGTACAAGACAAGATAGCCAATTATAAGATAAAGGATAAGTGTGTCTTTCATTTAAAAAATCACATAAAATGGAAATAGAGTGTGCAGTTCCTAAACGCAGAGGTTTCCCCTCCTTACCCTGGAACTCCTGAGAAAGCAAAGGCAGAATATTCACCTCAAAGGGCACTGAAAAAATCCTGGGCTTGTAACTCAAGCTAATGCAAACAAGGAAATTTATAGCTCAGGCTGCCTCCTAATACCGGGGCTCAACGGGGTGTCTTCAGATCTACTTCCTCCTTGTGTTTCTGAGAGTCTGGGGTGGGGGGTCAGCTTAAATTGTGAATTTCCTTAATGCTAGTTTCTGTCACAACCTTAATGTACTTTGAGTTGTACTTTGAGACTTTCTTGTTAGTGCGTTTAATTTCCTCCCTTTAACAACATTGCTATGACCCTAATGCCAGAAGCTACCACAACTGAGACCCAATTATCGCCTCCCGGATGGACGGATTGCACTAGGTTCAGTCCCAAGCCTGGTGAGGTGTTTTCTTTCATTTCCAAATACTACTCATCACAATGAATAAAGTTTTTGGAGGCAATGTTTTAAGAAATATTTGTCTAATATTAATTAGTACATTATTTAATGATGTTAGTAAAAACTTTTTGAAGGCTTTTAAACTTATTTGATTGTTTCAAAACAAAGCCAAGAAAGGTATCTTCTGTGTCAGCTTACTAATCAAATTTACAAGAAAAAAACCTTTTATTATCCTCCGCTAAGTGGAAAGGGCGGGTTCCAGAGGCACACAGAGAAACCAGGGCTCTTTCCTCACCACACCCCATGCCAACCTCCTCTCTGTAGCCAGGTCCGGGTCCTTCGATGACCATGGAGACCATGTGATGTTTCAGGCTGCTCTGAGATAAGGAAAGTCTTCCAGTTCTTTTTAGTTCAATTTCAGTGACCTAATTGTCCAAACCAATAGAACTGTCAACAATCCGAAGTTCACCTGGCATCGAAGCTTCTCTGCTCCTCCCTCTGGCCGCAGGCCTATGGGGTAGATGTTGTGGGCAGGGCTGGGCTCCTCCACCACTTCCAAGCCTGCTCCTCTCCCATTGCGCCTCTGGGCTCCGTCCTTACTCAGCTGATCTGCGCTTTCCCCACCTGACTGGGAAGAAGAGGAGGGGAGTGGACCTCAGAGGACTGCGCCCCTAGATTTGGAGTCTGTTCTGGGCTCTCTGTGTCTGGGAAGGCACCGGCGAGCTCTCTGGAGACAGCACGTCCAGGGACAAGACTTCTTTTGGTTCTTTTAATGAGGTCGCAGTTCTGTCTCTAGCTGCTGTCACTAAGAACACCACTCTGTCCTTCCATCAGTGACACCCTCTGAGCTCCCTGAGGGGTTTCCAGGGCCACGGACACGGGTGAGCTCCCACTCTTCTGGTGGGGAGCTTGCTTCTGGTCTTCTGGCTCTCAGTGTAGCAGGTACAGTGTCGCCAGGGCTGGCTGCCTAACTGGCAAGGCCTGGTGCAAAAGGAAATTGCAGAGCCTCTGCTTTCAGAAACTCTCCTTTGAGATGGTGACAGTACAGCGTCCAGCCAAGAGTGGGCACTTCCACATACAGGGCCCAACTCCTCACCCGGTTCCACACTGATCCCCACAGGCCCCAGCACCTAGACCTCTCAGGCCTTCTATACGCTCTACCACGGTTCCTCAGACAGAAACGGCCCCTGTGAAGCCATCTCAAGCAATCATGAGGTCAGAGAAGCCCCCAGGGGCCCTGTTTGTGGGACGGAGGAAGCAGAGGGGCAGACTCCCCTTCCCTGAGGAAAGCGTCTCCACTATCATCAGCACCATCGGCCACGCAGGGGAGAAAAGGCGACCTCACACATCAGGGCTGATGACTGTGACCCTGTTCAAAACACTGAATAAGAGGAGAAAACCATAACAAATGTATTTAATGTGAACTTCACATGACAGAGAAACCGTCAGAAATGGTGACTCCAAAGAAACACAGAAAGTGGTACCCACTTGTGGGGGGGAAGCAGACACGCTGGATGTGAGGTGTGGTTCAACAGCCATGCACAGGGAAGCTTGGCCAGGCCCATGCGCACAGGCTCTTTGTGATGGCTCTGTCTTCTCTCCTCTCCTCCTGGGATGGAGAGGATCCTTCCGGAGCAAAGGTCTTCAGACCCACTTCAGAAGAAGGTCAAGTACTTTTTTCACGGTCTGCTGTGAAACAGAAAGGTGAAGGCAGAGAGAGCCCGTCCTGCTTCTGCTGTTTTTCTCAAGTGCCAAGGGCCACACAGCCAGACAGAAGTCACTGAGCCCTCCTCCACCCTCAGGGTGACAGGGTTTGTCCGGAATACGCGGTACTTAACACAGGGAGTGGGGAGTCAGCAGCCCTGAGCTGACAAAGTTGCCCAGTGGCAGTGCCCAGTTCAGACCGCCTTCTTGGACCACTGGGAGCATGTGACCAGGCCTAAACTGGGAAGCCCTCAGGCTCCGCATCATAGTGGAGACCAGAGCACGAGCTTGTGAGAACCCTGCAAAGTAGCCTCTTCTGTCCCCAGAGGGTGAGAGACTTTGGGACCCAGTGGCCACCATCCAGTGACCACGGAAAGGAAGTCCACGGTGGAAGTAGAAAGAATCCAACCTGACCCATCTGCTGAGTCCCTGCAGCCAACCAATGCCATCCTCTGGGTTAAATGAGCTCAGGGACTTCGCTTGTGCCAAAGCCCCTTGAATTAGGTTTTCCACAACTTACAACCAAAAGAGGAGCTTTCCCTGTTAAATTTAGCCATACTGACCATTCCCAGTACATCATTTCCATTTTTTCTTAGCAATAATTCATATCAGTATAAGCTTTAAACAGTATTAAAGTGCCATATACATTTACTCTGAGCCTCCTGTACTGTTTGGCTGTTTGTTGCCTCAAGGCCAGAAGACCACTCACTCCTACTTGCCCGGGCAAGAGGAAACCAACACCAGGCATGGAGCCACACAACTGCCGAGATGCCATAGTGACAAACGTAGTATATCTTAACCTTACCAGGGACACATCCAGGAAAAAAACCAGTGAATTAACATGAATGATAATTATAGTACATCACTTGATACTAATAAATAAAGTCTTAGAACAGAGGACGTTTTCTCATATCTTTAATAACATGCATAACTTTTTATCAAATAATTATTTTTAATGTTTCTTTCAATTGTGGCTTTGCATTAGAATTGCCTTGTTAAAAAATATGTAAGAGAGAAATGAAGTAAAAACACTGTTAGCAAAAAATAGTATAAAAGATACTCGAAAGCTTGACCTTCCATGTCCCCTCACGCAGCGGGGCTTGGGGTTCAGGAGAAAGGGAGTGAGCCCTGGTGCCTGGGGGTCCTCATGCCGTCCTGGGTGTGGGCCCTGTGTGAGCGAGGGGGTGGGGGAGGGGAGCCTCACACGTGCGCAGAGGCAAAGCCAAGCAAAGGTGGACGCAGCACAGCCGGCAGCGTGTTCCGCCCAGAAATGCTACTGTGCTTACTATTCCCAACCACCAATTTGACATTTGATTTTCATTATTTTTTTTGAAAAATGAAAGAGACCACAGTGGTTGGGATAATGTTGGGAGTGTTCTGCAGCTGCCTTCGTGAACTGCACTTTCTTTGAAGTGGAGAATTAAGAGCTGAATGACATGCCTCAAAGCACGGCCCCAGAAGGTGGCCAGAGCCTGCTCGCAGCACTTTAAAATGTGAGCATTTCCAGAGACGCCAGCACGGGACGCTGATAGCAGCCCCATCTGGGCCGATTCCTCCTGCTGGCTGTCGCCGAGGGGTCTTCTCTGAAGTCAGAACTCTTTAGGGAAAGGTGGAGAAGAGTTGGCCCTGAGCAAGGGGCCAGGGTGACTCTTGACAAATTGCTCCAGAAACAGACGGACAAAAACAGAGTGATCGTGACTCACAACTTCATTGTTACTTAAATGCAGTATTTTTCCCATGAAGGCTCCCCTCTCTACGAGACAGGTAGATAGATAGACAGACAGACAGACAGAGTAATAGTGTGATAGGTAAACAGTGTGATAGATAGAGAGACAGAGTGACAGAACCTGAGATCTCCTTCAGGCAAGGCAATGTGATACTCATGACTAAGATCACAGATGTGAAAAATGTTCCCGAAAAACCAGAGGAACACAAATGCTTCAGGCCGAAGGTAGATTTGGCAAAGCTGGGCAGTGCAGACCGGTGTCCTGACACAGCCAAGGTTCGCTGTCCAGTTAGCTGGTCAGCCCCCTCCTGCCAGGCTGTCCCAACACACACAGGCTTCCCGCCGGTGAGCTGGCCACTGCACAAGTCTACCTGGTCGTGCTACATGAGACCCTCGTGCAGGCAGAAGGAGGGTCCAGGCCTTTGGCATGGGTGCGAAATTCTTGCCTATTCCTTCTTGAATGTTTTGTTTTGCTTTTCAGTTGATTTATTCTTTGGGTTTCTCCTATCAGAGAAGCTGTGTGATCCTCACATTTGCGCTTCAGATTTGTGTATCCACTTTCCTACAAATGACTCAAGGTTACCCTTCTTTATGGCACGGGAGTCCTCCAGAGTCTCTCATGAGTCACTCCTCTCTGAATAAAAGGTCTGTGGGTTGGAGACAGTGTGCCTGGGAACAGGCCCTGCCACCCTGGAGCCCAGGTCCTCTGTGCATGACAATTGTTCATACATGCTGGGCCAGGTGTGGCTGCAGGATTCACCCTCCAAATAGCCCACAGCTGCTGGGTGTCAGAATTCCAGCCGGGAACAAGACAAAGATGCTTCTTTCCCTGAGAACTTCACAGCCTGTTGCGGAAGAACTCTTGCAGAAGTTAGGCTGGTAGGACCCTGAGCTGTGGCAGCTCCACTTCCGGGTGGAAGGAAGAGTCACTGTAAGGGTTTGTGCCATGCACAAAGGAGCCCACCCTTGCTGTGAGGGGATACCGAGCCGGTGGGGTCGACCCCAGACAGCGTGGTGTAGGGGGCCAAAGGTAAAGCGAGGCCGGAGCTGCGCCCAGGGGACCCAGCGGCACCTCCTGACTGCGCATGCGCCCTGCGGACCGCGAAGACTAGGTGGCGTCAGCCTGAACCGACTCTGCAGGGAACTGTGAGAAGATGAGTTTGCTGGAAATCAAATACCTTAGACTTCTAGACGGGGTCCACACCGGCCATGAGAACGTGGGTGCCATTCCAGAGGTCTGAGCTGTAGTGTAAATTTGGGCATCTTCAGTGTGCACAGCGAGCGGGGCCACAGACAGGCGAGGTCACTGAAGGGGAAACGAGGCAGGAGGGCCGAGCCCAGAGCCTTTGACGTTAAGAGTGATTTATTGCTACTGTTGCTAAATGAACTGACTCACTGTCTGACTCGGGCAGAGAGACACACTGTCCGTAATGCGTTCTCTGTGAATGTCATTAGCTTGCTGATAGCTTAGCAAACAACAAGGCCTATTCCTGAGAGCACGATCTGGCTAGCCCAATATCGAGAAAAGTAAAAACAACAACAACAACAACAAAAACCATATAGCTTTCAGTAGCTACCACAAGTAGTAATTACACACACACATACACACACACAGTTTTTTACACCCATAGGTTCTACATCCAGGAATGCAACAAACCTTGGACTAAAAATATTCTGAAACCGAAACTGCATTTATAGGGAACTTGTATAAGCTTTTCTTCTTGTCATCACGCGGGAACAGTGCCCAGTTAGTACCCATCTGCGTAGAGCTTCCATTGTATTAAGTGTTACACTTACCCTAAACCTGTCTCAAGGGGCCAGCCGGTGGGAACCGGCTGTCTGTAAACACTAACCCTTGTCTCTGAGGAACTTGTTCCTGCAGCCCATCCCCATGGATATGGAGGAAGGACGCACTTCCAAAATACAACTGTATTGCAAAACAGTGAAGAAATACCTGCTCAGAACTTCGATTCTAATTCAGAGTACCAAAGGGAGATACTCAGTACAACAAAAGCATCGAGTAGTTCTGGGAGGAAGAGCACGGTCTGACACGTTAGAGTGCTGCTCGAGAGGCCCTGGGGGGTCTTGGAGGGGCCTCTGAGACGGATCTGCATTTGGACTCCAAACTCTGAAGACCAGGGAGGATCGGAGTCCCTTCTCCACTGTAGTGAGACATCGGCCTCCACCTGCACGGTCCTGCTCCAGAAAGAGATGGTATAGGAGTCCTCACATCCTTATCATCCAGAAAAACAAGATTCCTATCTTTTTTTAATTGAATTCTTTATCGGTACAATTTATATACACCAATCTTTTTTTTTTTTTTTATATTTGAGAAAGTAACATTTCCTAAACTGGAGCCTTATGACAAAGGAAAGCCTGATGGCAAAGTGAAAGCACAAACATAATTATCCACCAAAACATGAGTAATTTAACCCAGACAAAGAAGATATGTCATTCCAGTGCCATAGCCCATAGTTTAGGGCTCCCCTCCAGGGGCATATTCCCTGTCATCTCTGGGCACCAGATGCACAAAATCCAGAGGGGAAGGGGACCGGGAGAGGAATATCTGGGAGTCTCTGAGAATTCCAGGAAACTGCCCAGTGCTTCCTCAAAAACCTGAGAGCAGTATAAGATCAACCAAAGCCCCATGACCTAGTCCAGTGCTAAACATTTTAAATGAAATTGCCTTACTTTTTATTCCCATTTCTCTTCCTCCTTAAGTTGCAGTTTACCAGAACTGAAGGTCCTTCATCTAAGATGCCAAAGTAGGCTGACCTTTTTGGTAGGAAGCCACAATGTACTGGAGTAAGAGATGTGAAGCTAAATTTTTAGGCTGTGCTCTCCCCAGTCGTGACTGTGGTAATGGGGACCCCCATGTTCATACTCTAAATGTGTCTTCCTCTTGAGCCAGTGGAATGGGACTATCCTGTATTGCTAGCATAACATCACAGAAAAGCCCAGTGTACTTCCTACTAACACTGTACTGTCAGGTGAAATAAATTGGACATGCAAGCTTAAAGATTGCATGGTTTCTCTTATATACAAAACCCAACTTTAAGAAACAACTTAAAGAGTAAGACAAGGGCCAGAGATTTAGCTCAGTGGCTCCAGCACCTGCCTAGCAAATGCAAGGTCCTTGGTTCCAACCCAGTAACCACATACAACAATACCAGGCGTGGTGACTCACGCCCACCAGCAATCATCACCACATACCACAATGCAGGGCATGGTGGCTCCCACCTGTAATCCCAATACTCAGGAAGCGGAGGCGGGAGGATTGTTGAGTTCAAGGCTTACCTGGGCTACATAATGAGCTCAATTTCAGATGCCCCTCCAAAGCCTTCAGTCTGAGCTACAAAGCAAGAACCTGTCTGGAAAAAACAATAACAACAACAAACAGAGTAAGATGAAAGAGAGATAATAGAAAACAAGGAGCCAGAACTTTTGCAAATGGGAAGGGAACTAAGAAATGGAGGGCTGAGGGAGCGATGGGGCAGGGAAGAAGATGTAGAAGGACTTGAGATGTGTTACGTTCATGCATCAACTTCCCATGATGACTGTGATCATTGTGTACTCCAAATGTGTACTAATAAAATGAAGCAGTAAAACAATGTATAAAAAGTAATAGTTGGGAGGAAAGTCTCCTGAAAAGAGTGTCCACTCTGGAAGTAAAGGTTTAGAGAGTATCCACAAGGCCCTGGGTTTGATCTCCAGTATAGCAAGACAAAAGTGTGTAGAGAATGCATAACCCACTCCACGGCCACTTATAACCTACTCACCTCTTACACAGCATAGTAGATGTTCAAGTTCTATAGTATTTTAGTTTTAGGTTGAGAGGAGTACCAACCAGTTTCAAGATGCTTCCTCATTCAAACAAAATGGAATATTCTTAGAAGAATTCTCTGAATCAGTTACCAATCAGTATGTTTCTCGATTATTCTTTGTTAGACAACAATCTCATGCCTCTCCCTGGCTTTTGTAACTGTTGCTATTTTTATGAACAAGACCATACCTGTAACTGATGTTCATACCTGTAGGATACACTCTGGCCACCCAGGACACAGCAGGGCTTCTGTTTCAATCAGATGGTGGACAAACTAGGATTTGAACACGGGGATCTCCTGGGTGTCTTTCTCATGATCTGCTGCAGGAAGATCTCCATGGACTGCTCCTGGGTATCCGGTCAAGACCAGCCTGGCCAACCACACGTCCTGTGTGGGTTCTCCATGCATTGTACTTTACATTCTTGTTGTGGTCCAGCATTGTTTCTGTCATCAAGATGTGTATTAAAAATTAGCAAATCTGTAAATTAACTTAAAAATTTTTCTCCCATGATCTAGCCTACACTTTAATTCCAAGCATAATGGAGACATTCACTTTATTGAATTCCTTCAACATCGAATAATTAACCGACGCTATTTTTAATAAATGTCATGCCACCAATGTAATCTACATTGTAAATTTTGAAAACACTTACATGTAAAAGAATGAACCAGTTTAGTTTTTCTGTCTGACCCCTTTAGTATAAAGTGTCCTGTTCCCAACTCTTCTCTAAATATTATATTCAATAATTAGTTTAGAAAATATATTTCAGGGACTTCTTTTGTGATTGTGTGTTTTCCTTTACTTCTAATGTCTTTTCATTTACTTTAGAACAAAGAAAAATTTTCAGAGTCAAAGACACGGTCTTCAATTTTAAAGGAATGCTCCTTTCTTACAAATCTCCTGCCGTACTAATCATAAAGGATGAGACAGCTCAGTTGTCTGTCCTTTTTCCTGACTACGGTACCTTCTAAAATTTAACTCGAATACAATTCAGCAGTAGCTCCACCACGTATTTGAGAGAGAGGCTTCCAAAGACAGGTGCTGTGTGACCGCAGTGGGCTCCTACGGGCCAGTGCTGCTCGAGGTGGTCATGAAGAGCAGTCGATGATGATTATGAAACGCTGTGGTGTCTAATAAAATTCCTCCAGCAAGACGCCCGAGGACTCTGCCGATGAAGGCGTTGGCCTTTGGGTGAGTAATCCCCGCACTCTGTAACTCCTGGCTGCTCCGAGAGCCATTGTGCCACCTGGCCCCGTTTGTCACATCCAAATATGGGAAAGTTATTCTTCCATTCTGCTTGCAAGGCTTGGCTTTTGATTGAGAGTAGGGTGTGAAATCTCGCTTCCTCTGACTCCATCGGCATGAATCACAGCCATAGAAAGCGCAGGACTTAGAGCATGCACGTCTATGTCCGGGGGATTAGGATTGAAAGACGGATACTGGGAATTAGGCTGCTTCTCATCCTCCCGACCCGGCTCTTCCCCAAGCCCCTCCCCATCCACATATTGTCTGCTAAAGTGAAAGATGCTCAGGTACTTCTTGGGTTTATTACAACCTGCTTTGCTAAATCTTTAGCACAAGCTCTCTGAAGGTAAGCACTTGTCTGTTTTCAAAGCACCCTGAGGCCTTGATGCTTCCCCTGAAAAGATCCTTTTTAATTTCTCCCCCTTTTACCACTACATTTATCATTTATCCCCCTCGAGATCTCCTTTCTCCAGTATTCGTACTCCCAGGCGTTGGGAGTGTTATTGCTTCACGTTCTCATTTTCACTCCAGTAGGGAGCTACAGGAGACTCCCTTCCTCCATCTATATTGCGATCCACTCATCTCTGGAATCTAAAACCCCGAGTTTACGGAAGTAGAACCCTGAGATGGGCCACCAGAGGGGGAGGGGATGGGCGGCTGCCGGGGGTGCGAAGCCAGGCACAGAGCTCGCGTGAGTGCCGTGCTGCTGCACCCAGACGCTGATCGCGCCCGGACCCGGATCGCCTACTGCAAAGCAGCTAAAAGAGGATGTCGAGTGTTCTTGTCAGAGAGAAATGAAAGAACTGTCTGAAACGCAAGGTGACCTAAGCGCCCCGGGCTGATTGGCACACGGTGTGTGAAGATATCAGAACTGCACCCGTGCCCCAGTGGGTACAGTCATCTCTTGACGTGCTGGCGACAGCTGCCGAATCCTTTGAATGCATCGCTTGAGCCCTCACGTCCCTGGGTTGCTGGTGTCCGAGCCGGAGTCAGCTTGTCCATCCCGCGTTTGCATCCAGGCTCCCTGTGTCCGCAGTGAAGATTCTCTTGCAGACCTGGGGAGGCAGAGAGGGAAGGGATGGAAGGGACGTCCTTGCATGAGGACATTTTTATTTTGGCAGGACAGGTTTCAAACAACTGCTCTTACATGGAGATCTTCGTATCTTCCCTTTTCTATCATATTCATTAAGTCAGAAAATATTTCTTAATAACCTCTAATGCAGCCTCCGTCCTCCAAATAGAAGATACTGATGGGCAGAAACGGGACCCTCTACGAGGCGTCTGCCCTGAATAGAAGTCAGCAGGAAGTGCCCAAAGAACTCCACTTACTGATGCTTCCATGTTTTTCTGCCATTTGTTCAATTTTTCAGAAATGTGTTTTCTTAAAAGCAGCTGTCCTTATGGGATCCTGGGGGAGCCATTTCAACTTTCCAGCCTTTGATTTTCTTCTCTGTATTGTCATGTGGTTGACTTGTGAGAACACAGAACCACGTTCGCCGACACTTTTTTATTAGGCTGATGCGTGTCTTAGTCTCTTTCTCCTTGTGTGACACAATACCTGGCACACACAACTTGAGGAGAGGTTTGTTTGGCTCATGGCTTGCAGAGGTTCAAGGCAGGAAGCCAGGGTCGAGGGCTGTGGAAGAGGAACAGCTACTCACCTGGGGGCAGACGGGAAGCAAAGGGCCCAGGGAAAACAAGGGTGGGAGAAAATCCCTTCCGCGCCCCTTCCCCGGAGTCCTGGCTCCTTGACCAGACACTGCTCCTTCACAGCAAGTCAACTATGGGCCCCATAAATCCAGTCACCTTCCAAAAGTCCCATGAGGTTTGGGGGGACATCTAGGTATAAACCATCACAATTAGTCTGTGTCACCATGTCTAACATATAACAGCTAAGTCACCAGTGTACTTCCAAAAAATCCAGTGGTAGAAAAGTGGTAAAATCGTAGTTTTTTGGGTATCTGCCTTGACTGGTATTTTGGAAGACCCAAGTCATGAAACCTTCTAGGATCCCATAATTCTCTTTTCACATTCACTCTGATATATCTGAAACATCCAACTCCTCTCTTAACCTTTTGCTTGCACCAAAAAAACGATGATCAATAATATTTCAATTAGCTCTGTAAAAATTAAGATGAGTCAGTTCTCTTGGGAGGAATCTTCAGAATCTGCGTATATTTGTTGTAATTGCTTTGGACAGCAACTTGCAATGTGTAGAACAGTTAAAAACATGCATAACCCACAATTTGAATGAGTCTATGTGATGAAATGCTGGGAGGTGCACAGGAGGCGAAGCCACACTTGCACCGGGGTGTCTTCTGCAGGAGCCAAACACAGCCAGGCAGAGGGGATGCATGGCTGAGTGTGGGACAGCCCCACATGCTCCAGTGCATGCCATTCAACATTTCTGAGCCAACTGTGTTTGTGTTCGGAGCATATGGTGGGGAATGAAGAAAGCAGGTGTCAGGGTGACCCTGGGATGTGACACGGAGCCATCTGGAAGCTCATCCTCCGCCCTGTCTGTGGGTACTGAGTGCCCTGAGAGAGCTCTGCTCAAACTCCTGGAGGCCGCCGCACTGCTAAAGGGGAAAGAGAGGAAGGTGTTCCAGAGGGAGCGGGAGAGAGTGCTTCTAGACAGGCAGATGCTCTGAGTTCCCTTTCCCTTTTCTGTCAAGAAGATCGCCACATGCATCGCCGTACTTTCCTTGTTATTCTCCTCCTGAAGTACATGAATTTATGCTCTTCCTGTGTGGATCCTCTCCCTCCTGAAAGGCCTTGATTACCTAGGTTTTTGTGGTACTATAATTAGTCATCACAGATACTTTATTTTTTATTCATACATGTTTTCCATACATACTGTTTACATTCAGTGTGTGAAGTTGGTACATGCATATAACATACCTTAACTCATTTTTAATCTCCTTTCCCTCTCTCCTTTCCAAACCTCCCTCTCTTGATCCCTTTCCCAAGTGAAAAAATTTTTCTTCCTGCGTCCTAGTATCTTTTCCTTCACTCTTTGTGTATAATTTGAGTTGCTCATATAAGAGAAACCAAGTAACAAGTAGCCAAGTAGCTTGTGTGTCTGATTTATATCACTTAACATTTTTCTTTTAAGATTTATCCATTTTCCTACAAATGATCAAGTCTGTCTTTCTTTATGGCAGGGTAGTGCTCCACTGTGTATAAATGTCACATTTGCTCTATCCATTCATTTATTGATGGATATGTAAGCTGCCTCCAGATTTAGCTATTATGAGTTGGGCTGCTGTAAACTCAGGAAGGTAAATATCACTACAATATGATGTCTTCAGCTGGGGAAGATTCCTAGAAAGAGAAAACCTGGGTCAAATGGAATTTCTAGTTTTAGTTATTTGAGAAATTTCCATAGCGATTTTTGCAATGGTTGTACTAGCTTTTATTTGCACCAATTTAGAAAGTTTGCTTTTTTGGTGAGGCCTCACCAGCATTTGTTATTATTTCTTTATTTCTTTTCACTTGCTCATATATTTGGTTGTCTTTTATTTTTTTATTTTATTTTATTTTTTTGCTTTTGAGATAGGGTCTCGCTTTGTAGTTCAGGCTGGCCCTGAGCTCACTATGGTGCCCAGGCAAGCCGCCGCGAACTCAGCAATCCTCCTGTCTCTGCCTCCCGAGTGCTGGGATTACAGGCGTGAGCCACCACGTCCGGCATTGTGGTATGCGTGTTGATTATCGGTGGGCGTGTCTCCACGCCCAGCATTATATGTGGTTACCGGGGAT
>PVIC010012610.1:0-39358 GCA_004025085.1 Thryonomys swinderianus
CATGGGCCTGGATTCCAGGCGGCCCAGCGTCTGAGTGGAGCCCCTGGGGCGGGAGGAACACAGTGGCTGGGCTGGGCAGTCCTTTGTCTGACCACATTGGGTGGATATTCAGGCTGGCAGGAGGGATTAATGGCCAGGGATTGGCCCTGGGGCCGGCCTTCCCACTGCCCTTTGGAGGCCAAAGGCCTAGGTCAGGGCACGCAGCGTTGATGGCTCTCTAGATAGGAGTGGAAATTCCCAGCCCTCTCCAAAGCTGTTTGCACTGGACTCCCCAAGACCCCTGCCCCAAGCCCCAGCTCTGCAGAGGTAGTACTAGCCCGGGCATACTTTAAGGCAAGCAGCAGTTATGGCACAAGGGCTTACCAAGTACTCAGCCTGAGAGAGCAGGTTGGGATTGAAAGTCATCTCAGATCCTTGCCCTAGATGCCCAGCCTTCTGGAAGGGTCCCAGGAGCTCTGGAGAGAAGCAGCCATGTTAACCCAGTGGGGGTGCAAGGGGCCAGCCGGGCTGTTTGAAAATTCCTTAAGGCTTCCAGGAACAGCCTTCTAAAACCTCTAGCTTGAGACCACCCCAGAGTGTGTGTTTCTAAAGCACTTCGTCACAGCGTTGAGGCCCCCAGCCCTAAAGCAGAAGGGGTTTAGGGCACGGGAAACCTTAGACACCCCCCCAACACCATTCTGGCCACACAGGGCCCCTACAGATCTTCCTCCTTTTTTTTTTTTTTTTTTTTTTTTGCTTTTGAGACAGGGTCTCACTTTGTAGTTCAGGCTGGGCCTGAGTTCACTATGGTGCCCAGGCAAGCCGCCGTGAACTCAGCAATCCTCCTGTCTCTGCCTCCCGAGTGCTGGGATTACAGGCATGAGCCACCACATCCGGCATTGTGGTATGCGCTGTTGATTGTTGGTGGGCGTGTCTCCACGCCCAGCATTATATGTGGTTACCGGGGATTGAACTCAGGACCTTTGCGCTTGTGAGGCAGGCACCAGAACCACTGAGCTAACCCTCCGGCCCACAGATCTATCTCCTTCTTACACCTCAAGTGAGAGCTGTCCTTAGCTCATTCCTCAGGAGGCTGAGACAGGCAGTTCCAACCAGGCTGGGGAGTGGTCAGGACCACCTGTGGTGATGCCCTTCGAGGCCAGGCTGCTCCTGTAGCAAGGACAGCAGCAGTCCGAGCCCAGCCTCAGGGCCCCGTTCCAGAGGGTCTTAGCCAGGCACAGGGAGGCAGCAGGTACAGACCTGACTGCTGAAAGAGCATTCATGGGGAAGGTGCTCTTGTCTGTCTTCTTTGTCCCTCAGGTCTTTCTTTTGGCCAGTCCTAAGGTCGTGCAGAGGCTGCACCCGGGGCAGGTGCCCAGTTCATGTGACGAATCAGGCCATCCCCTGCCTTCTTTGCTGTGAATAGGAGGTGGCAGCTCGTGATGCTTCCCAAAGAAGGTGGTCACTTAGGATGCAGGCAGAGTAGGGATGGCTGGAACATGCACATGGGGGCTCGCATCACTTGGCCAAGTCAGGTCCCTGCTCAAAATTCCCAGACCTCTGCTCCCCGTGATTACCCTTCCAGAGCTGTAGAGAGAAAGATCCTTCTTAACCCATTGAGGGTCCCAGGGCCAGCCTTGGACTATTTCTTGAAGATCTTTGGTTTGAGACCTGAAAGGGGTAAATCCCGGTGGCTGGGCAGGGAAGGACCCAGGCTGAAAGAGAAACCCTTTTTCTGTGTCCCCTTAACATTGCTGTTACTGCCTTTACCTTGTTATCACTGTTCCATGATGTGTGTGTTTCTCCAACAACACTCTGTGTGTACCAAAGGCACAACTCAAGGTGGCATGAGCTGATGGTCAGTGGATGTGCATCAGATGTCTGGAACGAGCTTAGGGTGCCAGCCGAGGAGACTGTAGGTACAGAAGTGTGACAGCAAGAGCATGTTGTCCCTTCTGGGGAACGTAAGACTTGCAGTGTTTCCCAGAGAATTATGTGGGCCGGTGTGGGCACAGCTCTGAAGGAGCAGCCTACGCATTCCAGTACCAGAAACGGCTGGTTGTCATTGTTACAGTTCTGATTCACTGTGGCTGGTGAAGGGGGCAAGGCACCGAGGCAAGGAGGCGAACAGAGTCAGACTGTAGCTGATGTTATTTGCTAGGCTAAAAGGCTGGCTATAGGGATCTTCAGTTTCCGGCAGAGCAGGGACCTGATCAGATCTCACATTCAGGTCCCTAAGCCCCCGGGGATGGGAATAGATGGAAAGAAGCTGGAGGCCGAGAGGCTGGCTGAGGCTGGCTGAGGCTGGCCACATCGAGACGGGCACTACGGTTCAGACTGGGGGAGCAGCAGACACCTCATCCTCTTTCCCTCCGGCCTAGGCGGACAGGGAGCCTGGAGCTGTCCTTCGCACACGTGGCTTGGCCGTCAAGAGTGGTCACACGGTCCAGAAACTGTCCTCTGTTCCTTGCTTTCCCTCTCCAGCCATTTTCACCCACTGAGGCCCCATCACAGAACTTGCTCTGAAATCCTCTCTCTTCTCTTGTCTGTCTCAGTCCTCGTTCAGCCCGTTGGCAGCACCTCCTCTCCTGACCACAGCAGCCTCGTGGCTGGTCTGCCTGGCTCCCTACTGATTCCTTGTCCCCTCCCCTGCTTAAATACCTCCAAGGGCTGCCCCTGCCCACCAGACTGACTCAGTAGCTGCTGGCTGAGCCCGGGCTGACCTGTGCACCCACTGGCACTGCTTCTCTCCCTTCCCTTGGTTTTGGTCTGGCTTTCCATATGCATACAACATACGCATTCTGTGCAGAGTCACATTAGCTGCTTTCACCCCAAATTCCAGTACCCTCCCATTTGGAGCCTTTGCTAATCAAAATCATGACAACCAGGTTTCCAGACTTCGATATGAACAGTTTTGTTCTGGTTTGGTTGTGGGTGTTTGTTTGCTTCTTTGTTTTTGAGACAGGGTCTCACTATGTAGCCCAGGTTGCCCTTGAACTCTCAGCGATCCTCTTGCCTCATCCTCCCAAATGCTGGGATCACGGGTGTGTGCCATCATGCCTGGACCTTCAGATGCAGTTTGTCTATTTTTCCAAGTAGTCCTTCAGTCTCCTAAGAATGTTATTGCAACAAGTCCCGTCTTTCCTCTGAAAATCCTCACTTTGGGCTAGGGGTGTAGCTCAGAGGCTGAGCATTTCCCTAGTACACACAAGGCCCTTAATTCAATCCTTAATACCAAAAACACCAAACAAAAATAAGAAACCAACAAAAATTTGCACCTCTGCCCACCTCTCCATGGTTAAACAAATAGCAAATAAGCACCAAAAACCCTTTTGGCTTTCCCACTCAAAGACAAAGAGAATTGATCTCTCCTTCCCCTGGTCCTTGGCCAAGAGGGGCCTTAATTCAGTGACTTGCTTGGAATATTCCTATTTGTCTCTTGAGAGCCACTCTCAAAAAGTGACCCTTTATCTCCTAGAAAATGTTTCCCACTTTCTCCTTCCTTTCTTTGCCCCCAGACAGAAGGCCCAAGACAGCTCTGGCCTGACTGAACCCAGAGAATTTAGTCTGTGCTCCACCCTGCTTCCCACTGCACAAGGAATGTCCGAGCTCTGCAGTCAGGGCTGCGCCCTGGTCCTCGAACCCTGTGCCAGGCTGCAGACGCACAGCTCCACACGCATTCAGGAGTGGCCTGACTGGCCACCTTGCTGAACACGCGTGAACAAACGAGCACACCGTTCTGGAAGAGCTGAAGGTCCCTGTGCCTGATCTCTGGCCAGAAACCAGCCTCCTGCCCTCACGGCCACTCTGTGCAGCTCCATGGCCCTGGGCCGAGACCCACTACTCAGTCCGCACTTTAGCAGGGTCCAGGCTCAGCTCAGGCTCAGACAATGTTGGCTCAGCCCCCAGGGTGTAATCCCAGCCGCTCCTAAACCACACACCACACGTGGCATCTGAAGTATGCTCCATGCTATTGGGGCTGTCGGCAGCTGCCATCTACCTGGGCTCTGCACCCTCCTCGCACACGCAGCGCTCTCAGGCTTCCCTGCACTGACTTCCAGGGAAGCTGCAAGGGAGGGGTGCTGAACACCAGACTGTCTGACCCGGCACTCCACTCCTTCGCTGTGTGCCCACAGCGAAATGCGCATTCCCAAGGCCCACATTGGGCCCAGAAGATCCTGGAGAGCCAGAGGACTCTGGGATCACCAACTTCTGGGCCCTTCAGCTCAAGGCATCTGGAAACCACGTGGCACCCAGTGCTGTCCCCGAGTTGGATCCATAGTGTGTCACACACACACAATTCGAACGTTTCTCAAATGGATGTAAACTCTGCTGCGATGGATAAACACAAACACATGTAAAAGCTTTGCAGTTGTTTTTATTTTCGTTATGATTTTTTAATCCATCAATGGATATTAAGAGCACAACTACTATCATATGGGGGTGCTGGGAGCTTTTTTTTTTTTTTTTTTTTTGAGACAGGGTCTCGCTTTGTAATTCAGGCTGGCCCTGAGCTCACCATGTAGCCCAGGCAAGCCTGGAACTCAGCAATCCTCCTGTCTCTGCCTCCCGAGTGCTGGGATTACAGGTGTGTGCCACCACGCCCAGCACTGTGATATGTGGTATTGATTGCTGGTGGGCATGAGTCTCCACGCCCAGCATTGTATGTGGTTACCGGGATCGAACTCAGGACCTTGCGCTTGGGAGGCAGGTGCTGGAACCACTGAGCTAAATCTCTGGCCCTGGGAGCTGTTTTTAAAATCCCCATTCTTCGAGCATTACTAAAGTACAAGATGCCCTCCTGATATTTTGGACGTTAAGATCTAGAAAAGAGAGACTCAAAAAAAGAAGAGGAAAAGAAGCTGCCAAGGACTTGAATTGGAAAGTGATGTAAGATTCCTGTTGTAGAATAACCAATGTGGAAAATGTACTGGAAGTATTTATCACCTTGGGTGTTTTAGACATCCAATAATATAAAACTCAAACCAATTGCAGCTGTAAGGAAATACATTTTCTCCCTAACAAGAAAGTCAGAGCAGGGGGCGGTTGGGATGCTGGCTTCCCTTTTCCTTGATGTTCTTGGCTGTCCCTCGTGAAATGATTCATCTTCAGCAGCCTGGCCCCAGATAACACAGCACCCAGAGTGCCATGCTTGACTTGCAGTGGCCCAGAACAAGGGACTCTTTCTATACCTATTTCTAAGGAGAGAAAAGCTCCTGCCCCCATCCCCAAATTTCTCTTCAGCTCTCACTGGCCAGAAGTGGATTCCAATCCTAGACCAAACACCAGCAGAGGGCAGTGACTTCTAGTCTGTCTAGAATCTCCCTACTCTTGGATGGGAATATAGCACTTTCCCACAGAGTGAGTTGCTGTGTAGATGAGAGTAGTTACTGAAAAGAAAACAAAACGCCATAAGGAGGGAGGAAGAGGAGGCGCTGCCAGTGTCTGCTACAAAGGGGAGGGAGAAGGCTGGAAGACGAGCCTGGAGTCCGAGCTGGCTGTCTTGCAGTATCTCCCTCTCGGCCTCGTGTAGGCTGCTCACCTGTGACTGGCAGCCCCGCTTGGCTGTCACTCCTGGGAGCAAGGCCTGGGGCACAGCCTCTTAGGCTCTGAGAAGAGGAAGAGGAGCAGCTAGGAAAGACAGTGCGTTTCCACTGGCTTCCGCTTGAGAAGTGACCCGACCAAGTCTCTATGAAATATCATCTGGCCGGATGCCAGAGACCTGGACCATCATGATCATCAGTTTCTCCTCTAGAGAACTGGGAGGAAATCTAATTTACCTCCCACAGAATATGAAGTTGTAAGGCTCATGAATATTTAATACGACATATTTAATATGCCAGTCACCGTGGCAACCCTTGGGGAAGAGAACTCTGGCGGAGTGTGCTGGGTGGAGGATCCACATCTGTAGTCCCAGTTACTTGAGAGTCTGAGGCTGACGGAGGACACCTAGCTAGAGCCTGTCTCAAAAAACAAACAAGCAGACAAAAACCAGCAAGAAACGGGGGAGGGAGACTTTAACACCGAGCTACAGCATTTGTATGTTATAAATCTGAGATTATGGGCAGTTTAGCATCTATTCAAAAATGGTTTGATTACATTTTTGAAAAAAATCCCCAATAAGTATGCATTACTAGTCAGAAAAAAAATCAATTAGATACTATCCTCAATTTAAAGATGAGAGAATGTTGGGTGTCATGATTTACACTTGGTAATCCTAGAGCTCTAGGAAGCTGAGGCGGGAGGATTTGAAGTTCAAGCCTGGCCTGGGCAATTTACTGATTTATTGAGACCCTACCTCAAAATAGAAAATGAAAAAAGGGGCAGGAAAGGTAGCTCAGAGTGCAGGTCCCAGGTTCATTCTTTAGTACTGTGGAGAGGGGGCAGAGAGATGGAGGAGAGGGACAGAGAGAATATGACTAAGAATCAGGGTTCACAGAGCTGTCCACAGTCGTCCAACAGAGAGTGGTTCCGACTCTAGTGGACACGCCATGGCGATAGAAACCCTGGTGTACTTGAGGCTTTGAGTTTGCAAATCGCTGTGACCCTGCAGACTCCCTGTTTGGGAGACGCAGCTAAACTTAAAGACAGCCCAGGTGAGAACCCCCCTCCACAGCACCTACAGCCGACTGGCTCCATCCCCAGGGACCTTTCTCTCGCTACCCTCCAGGCCTCTAGGCTCCATCCCTGCCATATCTGTTCAGACAGCTCCCCAGACTGTCTTGGGAGGCACAGTGAGGGGCCTGAGTCACCCCCTGAGACCCTCACGGATCTTACATCCCCCAAAACTCCATCACCCGGCGTCTAGAAGCCTGGGCGCCCACAGGGAAGCTGTGCCGGAGCCAAAGCAGCATCTGGGAGGAGCGGGCTGGGCGTGCCGTCATTAACAGGCCTCTGGCACATTTGGGGGCCATAACGGCGTGCTTCCTCCTGGGTGTGCAGAGAGCTGCCTCTGCTCAGCATGTAATGAGTGTTTCCCACAACGGAGGGAGATGTTCACACCCCTCCCGGGCCTGCCCTCCACCGCCCGCTGCTCTGGCGCACTCGCCTTCCTTCTTCCTAGATGCGTCCCAGGCGCAGGACCCAGCACTGCTGCCCCAGACTGCTGCTTCCTCTCCCTCTCCGGTGCGCCCCTCACAAATGTCAGTGTCCCCCCCCCCCGAATACCTTTCCCCTGCTCTCAGTCCCTGCTCCCCCAGAAACGCTCAGCAGGTGCCACCTCCTCCAGGAAGAGGTCTGGGCTAAGTTTTCCAGTCTGAATCCCGCGCAGCGCCTGTGTCACAGCCAAGGGCACCGCCATGCTAAATTCTTGCTAAGCTCCTCCCCTCCCGCACCGGTGCAACTCTCCTAAGTCTTGTCCTCTAACAAGATTCCCAGGGTGCAGCAGGGAGCAGGGGCAGAAGGGCTGTGTAGTGAGTGTGAAGTAGGTTGACAGGCACCGTCTTACCACAGCTCTGCGGCGTGGCTGTCTTTGCTCCGTTTTGTAGTTGAGGAGATGGTGAGGATCCAGAAAGATCAGCAACTGGCCCAAAGTCTCAGAGTTATGGGCCCGAGAGAACGCTCAGTCCCACCATCCTCTCTGTGTCAGTGGAGAAGCTGCGGCTCCCAGAGGGCAGAGACTTGCCTGAAGCCACGGGGCAGTAGGACTGTCTGGGACTGGAATTCGTAAGAATATTTTGTCTCATGGAAGGGACATCTCTGGAGTATGTGCTTCCCTGCTCCAGAGCTGCCCCCACAGCAACCCATGTGACTGGGAAATGACTCCCAGAGGTGCAGCCTGGCGGCCACATGTACCCACCCCCTACCCAGAGCTGGCCGAGTGGAGCTGGACCTAGGCTTCACTGGGCCAATCACTTTCTCTCTTGGGAATCTGGAGACTCTTCATGGCTGGACTGTCAGCACTGCGGGTTGTCATCTGGCCTCATCCCTCCCCCATGACCTGAGGGCAGAGAAGGCCAGTCTGGAAGATGAGAACAAAGGATAGATAGGGAGAGACCCACCCTTCCACCCCTGGGCTCCCAAGGGCTGTTCTGAGTCTGGGTTCCACGAGATCCCTGGTCCTTTGTGACCGTGTCCCTGTTCTGTGTTTAAATGGGCTCCAGTGGATTTCTTACTCCGAAAGCCAGCACCCTGATGCCATCGTACATGGCACAGTGGCTTTCTGACCCGTGCTGTAGCAGACATGGGTACCAGAGCCATTTAGGTGATCAGGCGAGGAGGCCAGTGCAGGGCGGATCTCCTAGAGCAAACGGGAGCCTGTGTCCCGGGAGCATGAAGTGGGTAGACCAGGGAAGGGGACATGGGGGGGCCTGCCGGGGGACACTGAGGCAACACGGGGAGCCCCTCTTGAAGGAAGCGATCAAATGCCTGAGCAGGGAGGAGTCACAGGGATCAAGAGAGAGGCTTCTGGTCTCCAGGAGCGCCTCCGAAGCCCTCTAGGATACCGAGGGCACAAGGAAGGGAGGGGAGGCATGAAGGCCTGGCAGGGTTTCTCAGGGACGGCGACAGCCCCGTCACCCAGGGAAGACATCTGCATCCACCCCAGCACCGCCATCTCAGCATCGCCACCCTGCCCTGCACTCGACCGCCCTGTGCCTCTCTGTGGAGGAGCGTCCATCCCGTCTCAGCCAGCTCTGAAGGTGGCGCATCCCCAACGCCTTCTCCGCACTCTGCCCCCTCCAGAGGGGGACGGGCCCTCTGGGCTCCTGCCTGGACTCGCTCCCACGTGGTTCACTTACCGCTCTGCGCAAGGGCCGTGTGCTACGCTGGGACGTGCCGCTGCGGCCAGGACTCAGGTCTGGTCCACGTGCTTCTTGCTGCCCCGTGCGGGGCTGGCCCTTTGGGTGAAAGTGTGCTGATCGTCCGAATAGATCCTCTCTTCCCGCTAAGTGTGGGAAGAAAACGTTTGATGCCAGCGCTAACCAGGCACTCCAGTGCCGTGGTCCTAGGGGCCAGGAGACACTAAGCCGAGAGACTCTGGGGAGATCTGGTCAGTAGCTTCAAAGCAAACTGTGCTGGGCCCCAGCGGAGAGCAGTCTAATTTCCCTGTCCACTGACTCGCTGTCAATTATTGATCACCAGGAACCTACAGTTCTACATCGGGCATGAGCAGATGCTTCCCCTCCTCACACTGTCCCCCATGCCCACGCAGGGCCAGGGCAAGAGGGGCTGGATGATGAAGAAGAAGAAGAAAGGAGCAGGGAAAGAGCTGGCCCTGAAGGGGCACCTATAAGTTGCAGCTCGGCGGCAGTCTCGGGGGCCTGCTTTCCCTCCCTGGTGCGCAGATAAGGCTCGTGCCGACAGCTGCCCCAGAGCCCGTAGCTTGGGAATGGCGGAGTAGGGACCAGTTCTCTGTGTGCAGTCCTATTGCCTCTAAGAGTCTCGGGGCGACTCTCCACCACCTTTTTTTCAAATCAAGTCTCCAAATCCTAGTCACCCTAAACTCCTATCCTCATGCAAATGGCTCTCTAAAACAGCTCACAGGGGCATCCCCTGCCGGCGCAGTCAGGCCTCTCATCTCACCTACTGCTTACCTGTTCCACGTTTAACACAGATGCTTAGGCCTGCGGGTGTCTGACATCTGCTTCTGCCATCAGGCTAAGTTCCATAAGGGTGGGGGCTCCGTCTTTTCAATGCTTCATTCCAGCTGGTGCCCCACGGGCAGTACAGCCAATGTTTCCTGCTCGTAGGTCCCCTAAGAAAGGTAGACCAGATGCACCAAGAATATCCAGTACCCAAGAAAGTCAGGAGGGGGTGCTTGTTGGAGAAGGCACCAATCTCCAGGCCCCCTTGCAACCTCTGAGCTAAAGGACGGGAGGAAAACTCAGGGATACACACGCTGTCCCTAGCTCTGGAAATCAGTATCTTCTGAGCACCCACTCTGTGACAGGCACTGTCTTAGATGATGTTCCACAAAGGAAAAGACAGTTGGGTTGCAAAAAAGGGAAAAATCCCTGTCCTAGTGCAGAGAGGCAGATAGGAAGCAAAGTAAACAGGCACGTTGGCTAGTACGCTGTGTTTTAGAAAGTCACCAGGACTGTTGCCAGAAATCGAGGACAAACCGAGGAAGAGGGCTGTTCTGAGGTTAGGAAGGTCCCTGAAGGTGGTCAGAGGGAGCTACCTGGGCAGGTGACAAGCATTCCAGGCAGAGGAATGGCTGGGACGATGGAGAGGCAGTGAGAGTGTCTGAGTCACTTTCCGCATCACTCTGGACACAACACCCAGCATTCACTGCCTAGGGAGTTTCCTTTGGGCTCACTCAGAAGTTTCGGTCCGGGTCAGGCCAGGCCAGAAGGCGGGGGAGACCTGCACCCTCACAGCACATTGTTGTGAAGCGGAGTGGAGGGAGGAGGAGCGGGGAGGGAGGGAGTCCTTCCGGGCCACACCCCTTGACAGCAAGTCAGCTCCAAGTCCCATAATCCAGTCAGTCACCAGCCAAAGCCCCAGCTCTGCTCGCCTGAGGCTTTAGGGGCACGTCCAGATCTAAACCCACACCTGAGAGTGGAACAAGGCCAGTGTGGCCGGAGCAGAGGGAGCAGCAGGTCACAAGCGCAGAGTGGGTGCTGAGGGTTGGCTTTGCAAAGCCCCTGTGATCTGAGTTAGGTCCTGACAGGATCTCTCTGCCCCACAGCGCTGAGAACGGAAACCTTAAAGAGAGAGGAATTAAAACTTGGTGAATAAAGTAAATCAGTAAAATTGCTGATCAAGACCACTATGCAAAACAGAACAACCTGCTTAAATATGCATTAATAAAACCTATCTCTGACCAAAAGAAAAAAACATTTGAAAGTCTCAAAGCAGGCATGGTGGTACAGATCTATAATCCCAGCGCCAAGAGGCAGAAAGATCTCAAATTCAGCGTCAACCTGAACTACACAGCAAGAGACTGCCTCAAAAACAGAGAAAACCTGGTATGGTTATGTACCCTGGTAATCCCAACACTGGGGAGGCTGAGGCAGGAGTTTGAGGCATGCCTGGGCTGCACAGCAAATTCAAGGCCAGCCTGAACTACATAGTGAGACCCTACCTCAAAAAACCCAATACACACACACACACACACACACACACACCACAACAAACAAACAGAAAAGAAGCATCCCTATCCTGGTTGAGGCTTCTGATGAACACTAGGGATTTCATAGCTGGTTCGGAATGAAAGGAAGCACAGAAGACAGTCCTGACCTGGATACCAGTGATTCTGAGTACAGCTGTCAGGTAGCAGAAGGAACCGGTTTGTGTGGTGACAGTGCGAACCTTGCTGCTGTCATTCATCTCTCTGTGAGCTGTGTCCACCGTGGCTGGGGCCAGCCTGGGCACCCCCCACCCTCTGCTACTGTCCTGTGCCTCAGAGGCTGGGGTCCCTCCTCTGACCTTCAGGAAGGCAGGCAGCAGAGGTGAGCAGGACGCAGGGCCTCAGGGAACTGGCCGGCATTATGCAGAGAGGCCGGCGTTGCATGGACAGTTTTAGATCCCAGGAAGCTAAACACAAGGCAGCCCAGGGATCCTTCTTTACCTTCATTTTTTCACCTCTAAATTCTTCCCAGAAGCAAGGCGTGTCAGTCTTCTAACTCCGGGGTTTTATGAGGCTATTATGGTGGGACCATAAATCTCCTGCATGTTGTTTTCAAAGGGGCAATTAAGTGGAGGAAGGAGGCACCATTTCCATTGCTCATTAAGTGATTAGGGCTTGTTTGACAGATCCTAGTATCAGTGGCTAGAGGCGTGCTGAGCCCACTGGGCAGCTCAGGGCTTTCACAGCCAGGGCGGCACTGACTCCTCCTCTCCAGGCAGTCTGCAGTGTGCCGAGGTGCTGGAAGCAAACCTTTCCTTACACAGATGCACAGGTCATCCCGAGACGCAGGGCGGGAGATTCATCTGTGTGGCATGGCAGCGTCGCCAGGCTCAGCCTCGCAGAGCGGCTCTGGCCACGCCCCACACTTCGTCTACCCTGGCAGCGCTCGGTTTCCCGCCAGAGGCCTGGTTATCTCATTGCGTCCGTCTGTGGGAAATACGGTCCCTGTGCCTGCGCCTTAGGGCCGCGATGTGGTGAGGTGGAATCACGTCTTCTTGCCTGTCAGCTACTGCTCAGCCCTGCTCAGCCACTGGTGCGGAAATTGTGTCCTCCAGGCGCAGGCTCTGGCCAGTTGGTTTTCTGTGAAAGCTTGGAGGGGGGAAAAGAGTGAAACTGGAGACCTGGAGACTGTTTCTCAGCCTGGGACTTGGTACCCAGCGCTCCTTGGCTTTCACTTACTCCTCTGTGTGACTCTCCACAAGTGAGCCCTGCCACCTGTGTGCAAAGTAGGAAAAATACCTCCTTGTGATGCCGTTTGAGAGAGGATATGGAGCAAGAGTTTGGCAGGAGACTTCAAACGATACATAGCCTATAAGTGTTAATATATTGTCGTTTCGAACCGTGCTGTTAACAAGAGGGAGAAGAGGAACCACCTTGTGGGCGTCTTCGGAGGTCACTGCGGGTCCTTGAGAGGAAGTGTCGAGAACACCGTGTGGGGGACGAGGCTGCACCTGTCTGTCCCCCGCTCCACCTCGACGACCACAGGGAGATCCAGGGGCCTGTGAGGGATGCTGTAGGAGGGTCTCTGTCCTGGGAGAAACGGCTTTCATTACAGCCAGGTGATGGGGAAGAGGCGGGAGTGAGGCCTGCCGGGTGAGGAGGGCGAGTGGGTTCTAGTTGGGACCTGGGGAGACAAATTTAGAGCAACAAATACCAAAATCTGTAGGTGCCGAGGCTTTCTCCATGAAAGCCAGCCTGGGGTGGAGGGGCACGGTCAAGCTGCGTGAAAAGCCCATCCCGTGTGCTTGGAATTATTTAGCACAGAAAATCTCATGTGTTAGGAAGTCCCGGGCCAACCAGGCTGATGGGTCAAATGTGGGGGTACTTGAACCTGGATCTTCCTGAACAGAGCCCCAAACTTTGGTTCAGAGCCCTCTCTCTCTCTGTCCCCATGGGAGGCCTGGGGGGGCAGAGTCACTGCTCGGGTGAGCAGGCCCCAGAGGCTCCTGGGTCTGGGGCAGCAGCTGTGCCTCAGTGATCACAGGCCACACGTCCAGGCTGGGGACGGGGAAGGCAGAGCTGAAGCGACAGCCCCTCTCCAGCCACATGGCCTACCCCTGCCCTCTGACCCAGTCAGCTTCACGTGGACTGTTTTAGGTGCTCACAGCGTAAAACTGAGCTCATGCCTGAGATCTGTCTTCCTCACCCCAGCCTAGAACTGAAACCCCACCCCTCTGTTGTTAGGACTGTGTCCCCAGAAGCCGTCTGCTGATGGGTGCCCAGGAAGAGCCGGGTGTGAAGGGGAAGGGGCAATGGGGGGGGGGAACACGTGTGGGAGCCCTGAGCCATAGTTCCACCGTGACAGAAGGAGTGAAGAGCCTGGGCTGCCAGTCACTGCAGTCTCACCAGACAAGATACTACAACACATTTCAGACAACAGTAAGCAAATGAAGGAGCAGCCCTGACCAGGAGGAGGCCGAGGAGACCTTGGTCTTGAGGGTGCAGAGAGGAGACAGCGAGGAAGAGCCGTGGCCTGGGCTCCTGACAGCCTCTCCTCCCTATGTCACAGCACCGGGAGATTTGACATCTGTTCCCCAGGTGGGAGCCGTGGCTTCTGAGGAATCTGCTGTCCCGAGAAGACTTCCATGTTCTGCCAGGCTGGGACAGGGGCCGGAAGTCCAGGGACTGAGTAGCCGTCCAGCCAATACAAGGAAAGTCTCCAAACTGAGAGTAAGACAATAAAGTTATCTCAGGAAACTGAAATAATTCGAGGAACAGAAAAGAGCTTTAAAAAATTAACACCCTATTAAGACCCTCTCAGAGATTTAATAAGGTGCAATATCCACCAAATAAAAACTGGATGGTATGGAGAGAAGAGAAACAGAGGGCAAAAGAGAGCTCTTGAAACCTTAGAAAATAGGTTTTTAAATTTAACAGAATGTTTAAAGTTAAGGAAATTTCTCAGAGAGTAAAAAAAAAGACAAGGAGGTAGGAAATATTTTTAAAAATGAGACATAAAGAATCAATCTGGGGCTGGAGATGTAGCTCAGTGGTAGTGTCAAGCACATGCAAAGCCCTGAGCAAAAACTAATTAAAATGGAAAATAGGAATTATTTATTTAAAAGTCACATTAAGGGGGCCAGAGGGTTAGCTCAGTGGTTCCTGCGCCTGCCTCGCAAGCTCAAGGTCCTGAGTTCAATCCCCGGTAACCACATACAATGCTGGGCGTGGAGACACGCCCACCAACAATCAACACCGCATACCACAATACCGGACATGGTGGCTCACGCCTGTAATCCCAGCACTCGGGAGGCAGAGACGGGAGGATTGCTGAGTTCGCGGCGGCTTGCCTGGGCACCATAGTGAGCTCAGGGCCAGCCTGAACTACAAAGCGAGACCCTGTCTCAAAAAGCAAAAAAAAAAAGTCACATTAAGTAATTTCTCAAGCTGAATATGGTTACGTATAGCTGTGATCCTAGCACTCTGAGAGGCTGAGGCAGGAGGGTCAAATTTTTAGTCCAGTCTAAGTGAATTAGTGACTTAGCAAGACTGCCTCAAAAAATAAAAAGGACTGGGGATACAGCTCAGTATGAACTCTCTGTGTTCAATCTCCTACACTCCAAAAAAGGGGAAAAAATCATTTTCCACTGAGCTGGGACTGTAGCTCAGTGGTAGAGCACTAGCCTAGCAAGTGCAAGGTCCTGGCTTGATCAGCTGGAGGCCATTCCCAGCTCCTAGAGAGAGGCCTGTCTCCTTCCTTCCATCAACGAAGCAAGCCCTCACAGGCCTCCCAGGCCTCAAGTCTCTTCTCTCCTGCCAGACAGAGGGCACTGGCTTTTGCGGGCTCGTGTGACTTGCCTGGGTACACACAGATAACCCAGCTTAGGCCATAAAGCAGCACCTCTGAGCCCCCCAAAGGGCTACCCTGGAGAGGGCCATTGGGCAGTCAGACTCCTACGATGAGGCCCAGCGACCCTCACCTCGGGTAACTCCCTCCTCTGTGAATGTGTCACATTACAAGGCCAAGGGATAGTGCGGTGGCAGTTACGGAACTGACAAAAAGACAAAGACGAGGAGGTTCCCGGGCAGGCCTTGCACTGTCACAGGAGCCCTTTGAATGAAGGCAGAGTTTTGTTCGGCTGGTAACAGCAGAAGTCAGAGGGTCAAAGCATGAGGAAGAGTCCGTCTGCCCCTGCAGTCTTGAAGACAGAGGGGCACACGGAAAGGCCATGAGAGCAGCCCCAGGGCCCACAGTTAGCAAGGATGAAGGCGCCTCAGCCCTACCATGCAAAGAACTGAATTCTGCCAGCAGTGGGACGGTATGAGGGGTGGATCCTCTCCACAGCCTCCAGGGAAGAGCCAGGCTCGGCCGATGTCTTCGTCTGAGGCTTGTGCTACTGCAGCCTGAGAACCCCGTCGGCTCTGCCCGGACTTCCGACCCACAGAGCTGCGAGGTGATACACACAGCAACAGAAAAGGAGTGCACGGGCCTGGCCTGCCTGTCTGCCCAGGCTCTGGTTCCTGTCAGCAGACTTTGCCTCCCCAGAGCCTGCCCCAGCTGCCGGCAGGAGGGAGGACTCTAGAATGTGCGGGGAGGGAGAAGTCTGAGCTCCCCCCGGCAGACACTCAGGGAGAGCTGGGTTCTGGGTACCTGGCAGTTACCTGGGAGGGACGCGGAAAAGGATGGACTTCTGCCCCTAGCCTGTGTTTTGAAGGTGGCATTTGTACCAGTAAAGCCCAGAGAAAACCAGAAGGCGGGTGCTGAAGAGCGAGTATTTGGGCTCAGTGTTTTGTTTTTTATTTTCTTTTTTTTGCTTTTGAGACAGGGTCTCGCTTTGTAGTTCAGGCTGGCCCTGAGCTCACTATGGTGCCCAGGCAAGCCGCCTCGAACTGAGCAATCCTCCTGTCTCTACCTCCCGAGTGCTGGGATTACAGGCATGAGCCACCACGTCCGGCTTTGTGGTATGCGGTGTTGATTGTTGGTGGGCGTGTCTCCACGCCCAGCATTGTATGTGGTTACCGGGGATCGAACTCAGGGCCTTGCGCTTGCGAGGCGCCGGAACCACTGAGCTAACCCTCCGGCCCTGGGCTCAGTGTTTTTAACACAACCCGTTGCCTCTGGAGTCCTGCCCTGAGAAATACCAGCGGGAGGGAACAACAGGTGGGACTGTGGCAGCTGCTCCTGGGGGAGAAGCTCTGCGTAGGAATCATGCGACCCTGAAGGCCTGAGCAGCTGTCCCAGAGCAGAGTGCAGGACCCGCCGCCGATCCTCCACAGAGGTGCTCTGCGAGAGGGAACGGGACTTGTGTTTGTCTTGGCGGTGTGGGGCAGGAGGAGAGGAGAATCATGCAGGGGCTCCTGGAAGGCTGGGGTTGGGGGAGGGAGCTCTGCGCAGGGTACCAGAACCGGAGGCGCAGGACTGCGCGCTGCAACGCACCAGCGACGGAACTGGGAAAGTGGATGCAGGATGGATCCTGGGCGCCCCTTAGTGGACACACTGCTAACTACACCTGACGCTCACCACACAGGTATAGTCAGAGTCCCGCTGATGGCTAATTCCTAGGGTGGGAGAACTCGCTCGCCCAGAAGTGTTCACTGCAGTAAAAATGATTTGTGTGAATATTTCTGCATCTGGAGTTGTGTGTCTGTATGTTTGTGTTACCCAAATGTATGTACATATATGTATTCGTCAGGCATTTGTGTGTATGCTTTTAGTCTGTATATTGGTGCTGATAATTGGGCACATGTGTGTGAATTGTGCAGGCAAGTATGTGCTAGTATGCAAGTATACAAGCACGCATCGGTGTGCACTGTTGCCAAAACATGCATTAGTATGTTTGTGTGTGTATTTTGGTATGATCGCTTGGGTGCTTGTGTCTGAGCCCATGTGTTAATGTAACTTTTTAGGGCACGGCTTTCTTTTCTGTTACACATTGAAATAGTTAAGCTCCATAATCTTATTGTTTGTTTAAAGTTTGCTCTTGGATGCAGGCCTGTTCCAGAATAACTAGCAGATGCAAAAAGCATCCATTATGTATTTTTGCAATTAGCCGAAAACCCAGAAACTTTTCTTAAATAACAGACACAATTCTGTGGGTTGCTTATTTCTGGGACCCCCTTCTCTCCCCAGCTTGCCCTGGGCCCAGCCCCAACCCAGGCCAAAGCAGAGAGGGCTTGCAAACTGTCCCTAGTGAGATGGAAAAACCATGAAGGGGTTCAGACTAGAACTCAAAGGAGCTGACAGTGGAGAGGGCGAAGAGGAGGAAAACAGGACACCAGCCTCCAAAATGCGAAATGCCTTTGTCTAGCTCACCCAGCCTAGCAGTCTCCCAGCATTCGAGTCTGAGCTCAGTCAAATAATCACAGGGTAAAGTCCACAGTCTTTTACCTGTTATTATAGCTTTTAAAATTGTATTTCCCCTTCTCATCTTTGCATATTCCCATTTCACATTATTTGGTACAAGGATGCACCACACACACACCACCCTGGTTCCCGGGTCTCTGCAGCCCTCACTGCTGTCTGTTTGCCGGTGCCACTCCTCTCCTCCAGCACAAACCATCAGCACCACCACCAACAGACTTACCCAGGCACTGAGGAGGGGACCTGGGAGGCTAAGACAGAGGCTGAGGGAACTCTTCAGCCTTGGGCTCGTATGAGAAGGCACAGGCCCTCATGATGGCCCTTCGCCCTCCTTCCTTCATGCATAGGAAACCTCTGTGTCTGGAGTTCATGAAGCCCAGGATGGTGGCTGGGACTCTCGGTGGACTTCAGACTCAGCCAGCTGTGACTTGGATGGCACCTTCCCCGAACCACAGAACCTCAGGCCTGGGAGCCTCTGTACACATGGGCCCCGCCAGGACATTTCCAGTGATAAAGATCTCATCCTGTCCTCAAGCAGCCCAGTTCACTTGGGGACGACTCTGACATTAAACAGTTGTCCTTACATTGGTCCCGCTACCTCCGCTCTGTCCTCCGGACACACTGAACTTAGCTCCTTCCTCTTCAGAGCTGGGGACAGTAGCAGAAGGCCCCTCGCCTGGTGAGACAGTGGCAGATGCTAAGTAAGTCAAAGGAAGCCACTAAAGCCAGGTGTGGTGCCATTCACCTGTCATCGCAGCATTTGGGAGTCTGGGGCTGAGGCAGGGAGGAGAGCTGCAAGTTCAAGTTCAAGGCCAGCCTGAACTATGTGGTGAGACCTTGGGAAGGAAGCCACTGACTACTTGGTATTCAAGTCCCTCTGCGGGAGAACATTAGGGATCCTGTCATAGTACTTAGCCTGCTGCAAATCTGAGCTTCAGAGATGGCAAAGTAGACAGTGTGAGTTTGCATTAAGGTTCCCATCAGCTGCCCAGTCATCAAACTCTATGCATTGTGAGTACAAAGAAAGACTGGGAACACCTGGTCTCCTGCCCACAACACTGCAGGGCTCTTTTCAGTACCTAGTCCCGTCACTTGGTTATGTACGGTGGTTCTCAAACCAGCACTATCAGTGTCAACTTAAACTTTATTAGAAATTTAAGTTCTTGACTATAACACAGATCTATGAGGTGGGCTCAGCAATCTGCCCTTGATAGCCCTCCCAGCAATTCTGATACACTCTAACCTTTGAGAACCACATGTTTAGATTCACCAAAGGAGCCTTGAAAATTAAATTAGAATTTCTGGGAGTGGAACATAGGCACTGGCTTTTGGTTTTCAGTCGTCAGCGCTCAGCACACTGAAGTTTGGTTCCGTAGTAACACGGTGGATCCGGAGCATCCCAGGAGACTAATTTGCTTTCTAAGCCTTGGTGGAAATGACCCTGAAAGCAAGAGTGAGACAGGCAGAGAGGACAGTGATTCTAGATCTGTTCTACTCCCCATTCTATGGAGGGCCATGAGGAGAGGACACGTTCCTTCTTCCCCTATACAGAAGTTTGTTGAGAAACTACTCTGGCAAGATACGGTGGCACACACTGGGAGACTGGCAGAGGCATTTCAAGTTTGAGCTTAGCCTGGAGAATTTAGTGACTTGTGAAGACCCTGATTCAAAACAAAAATGCCTGAGCCAAGTCAGCAAGACAAGAGAGGCTAAACAGAGAGAGAGAGAGAGAGAGAGAGAGAGAGAGAGAGGCCAGGCATGGTGGCACATGCCAGTAGTCCCAGCACTTGGGAAGCTGAAGCAGGAGAGTCACTGTGTGTTCAAAGCCAGCCTGAAGTACATAGCAAGGTCCTATTTCAAAAAAACAAAGCCAAACAGAGCTGGAGATTTACCTCAGTGGTTCCATCACCTGCCTAACAAGCACAAGGGTCCCTGGTTCAATCCCCGGTAACCACATACAACAATACTGGGCATGATGACTCGCGCCCACCAGCAGTCAGTACTACACACCACAATGCTTGGTGTGGTGGCTCACGCCTGTAATGCCAGCACCCGGGAGGCAGAGGCAGGAGGATTGCTGAGTTGGAAGCTTGTGTGGGCTACATAGTGAACTCAGGGCCAGCCTGAACTACAAAGCGAGACCCTGTCTCAAAAAAAAAAAAAATCCAAACAAAATGCACATATACACACACAGACTGACACACAGAGACAACTAACCTGTAAGGTCTCTTTCCCAAAGACACACTCCATTGATAGAGAATGACAATGCTGAATGAGAGAGGAGAAAGCAGCTGGAAGTGTCTTATTTTGTTCTTTGCCAATTCGATATAGTCAGTGCCAATATACAGTACTGTGATCTTACAGGGCTTCACATGGAAATTTATTTGAAGAGGTTTCAAGTCAGTAACATGAACCATGATCTTGTCCGAACACAGGAATATTGACACAGAGATACAATGGGCATTTTATCAGCTCAGACCGAACACAGATTGGCGAATGCTTTAGACTTTTGTCAGAACCTTGTTTTCTAGTTACTGTCTTTCTTTTGCCCTCGGAGATGCTGCTGCATAAATTGTGTTGAACACAGAGGGGACTGATGGTTTCCAAAGCTCATCCCCTCCACCCTAGTACATGGTTTTAGGATCCAAAGTTCACTGTTACAACTACTGCTGAAAATAATTTTCTTTTTTTCTTTCAACAAATATTTGTTGAGTGTCAAGGAAACAAGCATGAACAATACTGATATTTTAAATCTCTGGCATTTACAGTCTAGAAGGGAAATCAGCAGTAAGTAAACTATGTCACTTCACATGGCAGTAGATACAATGCAGGAAATAAATGAGGGTAACAGGCTAATACCAGTAGGGCGGCAGATATTCAAGGACTCACAGATCACAGGCAGGAAGCAGGCGCACTTAGAAAGATGGGGAGGCCACTTAGAAGTCTGGATTCAAGCTCTAAATCTACAATGAACACAAAGGTTGTGAGAAATTCACATGGATTCTTTGTGCCTGTTTAATCATCCATGAAAAGGGAAAGAAATCACTATTCTAGCCTGAGTTCGAACAGTTGAGAAAACAACTTAGATTGCAGAGGTATAGGCATTTGCCAGAATTACCACTATTCCGAAACATAGTAAAATAACCCTTGGAGTTGAGTTTATCCAGCAAGCCTGTTGAGGAAGTATATTAAATGATCATTGCATCCCTAATGTCTTAAACATGTTTAGAATGAAGGACTAGCCAATTTTTTGTTGTTGTTTATTTACTTACTTATTTATTGCAGTACTAGGGATCGAACTTGAGCCCTTGTGTTTCCAAGGTAGGCACCCTACCACTTGAGCTAAATCCCCGGCATTATTTTTGCAAGCCAAGGTCTCACTATGTATTCCAGGCTGGTCTCAAACTCCCAGCAGCCTTCCTGCCTCAGCTTTCTGAGTGTTGGGATTACAAACGTGCATCACCACACCTGGAAACTTTTGTGACCTGAACATTTTGATGCTGTCGTGATCCCCTGGCCTGATGAGAGACACTGCGGGAGAAAGAGGTCGTCCACCTAAAAGCTGGCTGCAGGGCTTAGCTTCTCTGAAAAGTGGCCTTCTAGTGACCAGCTAGCTGAAGTTAAGTGGCAGGGCCTGGCACCAGTGTGTTTGCAGCCTGTGCGAGCGCCTCACCCGTTAGGTGTAATCTGTGTACAGGTTTATGACGCGATGGCTTGGCTGCTGACGGTAGTTAACTACCTAAGTCAAATACACAAACTAAACTGAGAAATAGCCATAACATTACCCAAACACACACGAAGGGTAAGACAGAGGTACTGAGGAAGTCAGTGAATCCCATTTTCACCAACAGAACGCTGCCGAGAGGAGAGGGGATACAGACCGCGATCGTGAGCACCTCCGGACAGATAAGCAACGATGCTCAGTGGCCAGAGGGGGAAGGAAGCCAGCCCCGAGAGCCGTCGTGTTGGGGCAGAAGTGAACAGAGCCCTGCTCCCTGTACCAGTGACTTCCCCTGCCTTGTCCCGTCCTGTCCCGAACCAGCACTGCAGCAGTAGCAGCCTCAAATCCAGTAATTGCCTTCTTTTCCCAAAAAGCGCTTATCCAGACCCAAAGGAGACGCAAATACAGCCGCTCCTCAGCCATGCTTGAGATTGTATATGACTTGGGGCATTCTGGGAGCTATGCTGGGGCCAGGAGGGTTTTCATGTAGCTCATGTTTCCTCCCCGCCCCTCCTCCTGCACATCCAGCTGACATAGTGCCCCCCACACACACACACACAGTGCCTCACAAGTTATGCAGGTGCTCTATTGCAGCTATAGGTCCAGCAGTTTTTAAATTTAAAAAGTCATCCAGGGCCGGAGGTAAAACTCAGTGGTTCCAGCGCCTGCCTAGCAAGTGCAAGGTCCATAGTTCGATCCCCGGTAACCACATACAACAATACTGGGCATGGTGGCTCACATCCACCAGCAATCTACTACATACCACAGTGCCGGGCTTGGTGGCTCATGCCTGTCATCCCAGCACTCGGGAGGCAGAGGCAGGAGGATTGCTGAGTTCCAGGCTTGCCTGAGCCACACAGTGAGCTCAGGGCCAGCCTGAACTACAAAGTAAAATCCTGTCTAAAAAATAAAAAATTAAAAATCGTCCAGATGAGCTTCAATCTACTGGTCCTCCAGCCCCTCACCCCCTCAAGTAGCTGCGGGCTTTTCACAATGACATTACCAGCACATCTGGTCTGATACAGCTCTTAACTGTTATTTTAATGTGGGAATATGCTGCCCAGTCTAAACTAGGCAATCAAACCAGCATTTCCCCTTTCACCTATGTCCAACTTGACACAGATAGAACAATGATAGATCAATGACTGTACACCTGGCAATGTATATTTTCTCAGCACCAAGGATTGGACCAAAGGCCTTCACACTGAATTTTATCCCCAACCATCCATCCATCATCTACTTATTTATTTACATTTTGAGACAGGGTCTTGACAAGTCACTCAGGCTGGGCCTGGACTTTCAATCTTCCTGCCTCAGCTTCCCAGAGTGCTGAGAATGCGGGTATATACCACCCCTCAACCTGCACCTGGTCATCAAGCAAAGCTGTTTTGGAGTCATTTGTAAAAATCCTTCATTATAAAACTAGGACACTCTCTAGGGTGAGTTAGGCTCACTTTCTGTGCTGACTGAAGCTGCCCAATACATTTTCCCTCTGGCTCTGTGAGCCCTTGGAGCCAGGCGGCTGTGAGGCTTGTTCAACCCAGACTTCTCAAAAGGCCACCTGGGCTTAGCAACTGGCTGGGGGATTGATGTTTTTTTGAGACAGGGTCTCGCTTTGTAGTTCAGGCTGGCCCTGGCTCACTATGTAGCCCAGGCAAACCTTGAACTCAGCAATCCTCCTGTCTCTGCCTCCCAAGTGCTGGGATTACAGGCATGAGCCCCCACGCCTGGCATTGTGGTATGTGGCACCATGGATCGAACTCAGGACCTTGTGTTTGCAAGACAGCCGCCAGAACCACTGAGCTAAATCCCTGGACCCTGGCTGGGGGATTTATTTAACTCAGGAGTTTTCTCAGAAACTCATATTGAGTCCATCAGTCATTTATTTTTCCAACTTCATAGTAGCTACTGAGTATATTCCTTCCAGGAAGCCTTCGTGAGTAGTATACAAACACTTTAAACCTGGCATATATAGCTTTTTTAAATGTCTTTCTTTATACATGTGATTATTCAACCACATGAGGACACATGAAACGTGTATGTATACTGCTTGATTCCAGGGTGCAGAAGACAATCCATAGTGTGTCTGGGAACCACGCTGAGTGTGGTGGTGTAACACTAGGGCTGGGAAATGGTAATGTGACTGAAGGGACCCAAAGAGTCCCCCTCAAAGAGGGGTTGGGGACCTCGATTCACCCTGGGGAAAAGGTTCTTAATGCATTGTCTCAGGAGAATTTCCAGACTTTCCAGTGGGACACACAGGCAGATGGACTGGGCAGAGTTAGAAAACAGGAGGAGGCAGGGAAAGGTCTTCAGCCTGAGCAGAAGAAAGGACCACAGACCTGATGTCCAGGACACGGGCCTGTTAACAAAAGAACAAGAACAGCCTTTATGGATTAGCTGAGGTGGGATCAAGTGTGACTGGTCATTATCTTGGCTTTGTTCTTCCCAGGTGACTCCAGGAGAAATCCTCAGTGCTCGAGGGGACAATCTGATCTCCATTTTTGCAGAGGCTCTGCGGGAACCCAGCTGACCACAGTTCAGAGGCAGTGACGGGAGACTCCGCGCACTGAGCATCTGAACGTCCCTATAAACCTCTCATCTTAGTGACCTCAGCCTTGAAGGGGGATGAGTCAGGGGATGTAAATTCAGGACTACTCAGCCTTGTTTGACCAGCTTTTAGAGACACTCCTTAAATGATCAACATAGCCAACAAGAATCTGATCCAAAATTCTGAGGTAATAAGGGAGAGATACAAATGAAAGTCAAATTTTGTTCCTGCTTATAGCCATCTTTGAGGAGTTCACGGGTCCAAAAGAACAGTCACCTTGTTTTTGTTTTGAAAAAGCAGCTGTCAAGCCTGACTACCTCCGAAGCAAGCACAAATCATTCCTTAACAAATCAGAGTGTCAGGAGTTTGGCTGTCCCGTCCTTACGGTGACCTGTGGGTCATGGATCTAACCTAGCTCTGCAGGGGCTCTCCTCCAGCTGGCTAGGCTGTCAAAGGCCAATGTTCAAAATGTATCAGAAGTAGAAAATAATAGACTATGCCTGAAAGAACTTCTTCTACAGAAATGTTAATTGTATTACCCTGCCTCCCTAAATAAGACAAAATAAGTTAACTCTTCTTGTGGCCCAGTATTTAGGAGGACAAAGCCATGATGAAACCCCCAAAGCAGGCTGTGCTCCGATGGGCAAGAACCACAGGGAACCACCTATACGGGCCCAAGCCTAAGTGACAGACCGATGTGAGTACCATAGACCATAGCCTGAGATTAACTGTGTCCCTCAGTGGTCCCCACAGCAGAGATAGTGACCTTCAGAGTTTCCCAAGACCTCCCCATCAAAGTCCCCACCATCATAACCACCAACCCAACCATGCCCGGACCCTAGAGGGTTTATACTGCCCCGAGGGGTTAGAGAATAAAGAGGATAGATAATTAGGACTGTGGTGCTGCTTTCTTTTGGTACACAATAAATGAGCTTCTTTCCTCTCATTTAAAAAGAAAAATAGAAAAAAAGATACGTGCTTAGAATTAAGGAGAACTTAGTTTGGCTGAAGATGGAGGTGGCTTAGGAAGAACAGAAATAAGAATGTGTAAGAATGACTTGAACTGCCCAGCAGGAGACATCTGAAGGTCTAGCCACGTCAGTACTCCAGGCAGACAGCAGAGAATGCTTCTGGAGCGCCATGGCCTGTGCAGTTAGTACCTGTTTAAAGAAGAGGGTCCAAACCTCTGGGGAGAGATGCTGACCCGGACCGGTCCATTCTTTCAATCACTGTCATCTCCAGGGAACAGAAGAATCTGTGGCAACCACTGAAGATACAAGAACAAAGCCCAAGTCCAGCAGGACATGGCGGCGCAGGCTGAGGCAGGAGCCTCTGGGCAACGAAGAGAGATGCTATCTCAAAATACATTTTTTTGGGACAGGGTTTGAGACAAGGTCTCGCTTTGTATTTCAGGCTGGCCCTGAGCTCACTATGTAGCCCAGGCTGTCCTCGAACTCAGGGCAATCCTCCTGCCTCTGCCTCCTGAGTGCTGGGATTACAGATGTGAGCCACCACACCCGACTTCAAAAGAAAAATTTTAAAAAGGCTGGGATGTAACACATTGTAAAGGTCCTGTGAATTCCCAGTATTGCAAAAGAAAAAGGAAAAGAACCAAAGCCCATATTTCAAGACATACTAACCTATCAATTTCTCCCTCAAAAAGATAAAAACTGAGGCTTCTCTGGGATCACGAAATGAAAAGCATAAGCTTTGATCCAGATTACTTCTTGAAGAAATGGGATACTGTCATGCTTTTTTGCCTAAGAGGCCCAAACAAATTCACAGAGGGACAGCACAAAATTCTCCTGAATCTTGAACTCTGCTACTCCTGTGTGAGAACTTAGATGTTAAATGGAACTTTCCAATCTTCAGTGTTTTAAAAAACAAAAACTTGAACCAACAAATACCAAAGGCCACAGCACAAAATTTATTGGATTTTGCTAAATAATTTATATACACTCAACATCAGTGAATGGAAATGTTAATTCAAAAAATACACCAACACTCAAATAGGGTCTTTAAGAAAATTCAAAAGCTTCCTAGTGACTGTTCTTTTTAACAAATGGAATGACTAAACCAACAAAGTTAGATGTATCTCAGTCAACCCGAAAGTTCAATATTGCCAACATGTTTTTCTATTTAAAAGCAAATAAAAAGCAAAGCCTTATAATTTAGTAATTACTGTTTCTTGGTTTCTGTTCTCAAATGCTACAATAAGGTATCTGATGAATCAAAACACCTAGTTTCAGAAGTCTTCAAAATCGTACTGTTCTCTTATAATTATCAGTATGAATATTTTGATTCCCATCTGACAGATTTATCTGTGTGAACAGGAATGCTCTCAAAACCCTTCAACCTTGCTTCATTACATCTGGGTGAATAAACCAACAAAAATTCCCTCTGTATTGGCTTGCCTGAAGGATTAGATAAAAACTTGTTACAATCTCTTCAACAAAATGTGATAATCACAGTACAAATTCTGGTGATCAGAATGCTATAGTACTAAGGGGACACTTTATTGCCTATAGCAAATATGTTAAAAATATTTCTCATTTCATAACATGCATAGAAATAAATGGTTCAGTTATAATAAAGGAACAATCGTTAACTTGTCCTCACTATTCCCATTTACTTTACAGTGTTTCTTTTTCTGTGGTAAAGATCAAGCCCAGGGCCTTGTGTGTGCTAGGGAAACACACTACCCCTGAGTTATGCACCAGCCTTTGAATGACTGAGAGCTTGTGCAGGTTCTAACAGGGCAGTGCAGCTGCTCATATACCCTTCACCAAGGAAATGGTCCACCTCGATCCCACCAAGCAGTGAAAGAGGAAGGGGACACCAGTCTAGCCAGCCAGACCAGCCAAATCAACCTGGCGATCTATGGGCAATGGACGTTCCAGACACACATCCCTGACCCAATGACTTCAAATATAAAATCTAATTAGATAAAGAGAAAAATTCCATAGCCTATTAAACCCTGTATACCAAACAGTGTAAGTGCTGAAAATGGGACACATTTAAGAAATCTCTAGTAAGAACCTTGGATACCACTTAGGAGCAGTGATAGAAAGGAAAAAAGGAAAAACATATCTTTGAGATTTTAAGAGAAACAATAGATATAAAAGAAAATTCCTTTGGACTATACAGCCTTTTACACATTTTGTGCCTTTTGATGCTTCAAAATGATGTCTAAAATAGAATGTACTGAAAAAAAGTACCAGGAAGGGTATCAAGCATTTACAAGATATATTTATTATTTTTCTGACCAAAGTGCAATGATTTTTAAAATCTTTTTAAACAGATAACTATGAAAAAAGTAGTTCAGAAAATAAGATACAAATGGGAAATCTAACCATCAGATTTCTTTTTCTAATTCTACCCTAACCCTATATTTACTTTAGGAAACAAACACAAAACCTGGATTGTTACTAACATGAGAACTGAATCATTTCAGCATAAATCTAGCACATGCATTTCAAGGCTCTACTACAAATTGCGTTTATCAGTTTAATCATGAGTAACAGTATGTATCAGAGCAGAAGGAACACAACATTAGATGTGATCCTTGTCTCACACCCTCAGATTATGTCATAATAAAGCCGACAATTCTGTCAGACTCTGAATCTCTTGTGTCTCCCAACCCAAATCTTGGAAGCAAAGACTATGTACAGCCTGTCATATAACTTTGCACAAGCTGTAGTAACCTAACTTTTATCTTTCTCTAGGAAGTGGTCAGTTATTGGATAAATATTAAAACATTGCTAGCAATGCATTTTCTGCATTTGCTTACCAAATACCTTATGCAAAAACCGACTATACAAAAAGTTCCTTTGAAATTTGGTCCACAAATTCACTTAACAGGTTGGAAATTTGAAACCTGCAAGAAAAGGAAGTGGAAATCCCTAATCCTAACATGTTGTGATTTACATTTTTTATTTGTTTTGTTGAGACAGGGTCACATTATAGAGTTCAGGCTGACCTCAAACTTGCTATGTCGCTCAGGCTGGCCTCAAACTCATATCAATCCTCCTGCCTCAGCCTCCTGAGTACTGGGATTACAGGTGTGGCCACCAAGCCCAGCTCTCCTATTATAATTACTAAAAGAATGTAACATGCATCCTAAAAATTCTTGCTCACAGAAGGCACAAACTATAAAGGGATGGTCTTAATCAAAAGAGAATAAAGTAAGTGATACCTTTGTTTTGTGAGCACCATAATAACTAAGATGAAGTTTAAACCTGAATCCATTATCTATTTCTGTGACCAAAAAAATTAAATTAAATTAAAAATTTAATGTCCATGTATTTTCTAGCCATTGAGATGTAATTTTGAAAGATTAAAACTTTTAAAAGGGTTGAATAGCAGCTATCAAAGCAATATTCAAGCATGATTTCAAGGATGTCTCAGGTTCTGAATTAGCCTTCTTTATCAAAAATCTTCATAACTTCATCAAATACCTGCAAGGGAAAAAGATAATCTTAAAAGCAGATATTAAAAAACTAAGTAGCAAGTACGAGGACTTCTGTTCAATTTCCAGCACCAGAATAAAATAAAGAAATGAAAAAAACAATACCCCAGAATATGTACCCCTTACCATGTAGCTAAGTTCCTAAAAGTAAATTTTATATTATTTTTAATGGATCATTTTAAAAATAACATAATTTCTTCATTTCATCTATTTTACTTTAGATATGAACTTTAAAAAGATCAACTGAATCTTCTTCTGGATCTTCCTTATTACTAAGAGGAAGATTCAGAGAAACAGGGGATGGTGGATTAGGTGAACACATTCCCACACCTTGAAGCACTGGTGGTACACACATGACTGTGGTGAAGGCTGCCTGGTGCCTAGTTTACACACATGAATGTGTTAAGAGACACTAGGAATACCTGCAGCCACTGTAGGTTTAAATCACAATTTAGAGATCACTGACTTGGAGTTTTTTAAAAAGTTTGTTTGTGAGACAGGGTCTTGCTATGTAGCTCAGGCTGGCCTCAAACTTGTGGTGAAGAGATCACTGATTCATGAAGGGAAAGCAGAGATATGTCATGAAGCCTGCACCTTTGGTTATTTGTTCTGTGATGGAAGAAAAACAGTAGCCTGTTTTTCTGTTAGGCTCTTATGCTAGCTGACTAGACAGTCACATTACAGATTATGAAAAAGAGAACATGATTCAAATCACAGAACTGTTTGGGCAAAGAAGTTTGGGATTAATAAACCACCAACAACTCCTGAAAAACAAGTTATAAAAGCCATTTAGATTTATTCAAAATAGAAAAACTTAATTTTCTCATTTAGTCTCAAATGTCTTGAAAAGCAAACTAATCAATCCATCACAGTATCTGTTTTTCTGCTGCTTCTACCAAATGAAATAATCACATTTTCCCTTGTCTTTTTCTTCAAAGACAGGTCAGAGGCACTCACTTCCTCGACAGATTTAGATGCATCTATTTTCTTGACTTTGCCCATTTCTTCATATAGGTCAATAATTGGCTTTGTCGACTGAAGATAAGTCTGAATCCTGTAGAAGAGAAAAATGATGTAACATTCTAGGGACCCATACCTCCTCCTCCATGGTATGGGCAGCTTAGAGGGAGACACCAGGTATGACTCAGCTAACCCACTCATCTCTACACAAGGCACCGTGCTGTGGTGAGCATGACATGAGCCAAAATGGGGCAGGAATTCAGTATGTCACTCAAATTCTATACCGAGATCAAGATGATTAAATGCAAAAACTGAGAAGTACCTCTTTTCCAAACTCTCTCTGTTGTCATCACTTCTACCGCTACTTTTTCCCCTCTCAAGACATCGTTCAATACAGATCTAAAAAGAGATTTATTTTGAAAAAAGAAAAATATTAATTCGCCATTCTTTTAATCTGAAAAGAAATAAAGTCTGAAGAAACTACCAAAAGAAAAAATTTTTTTCTATATTAAACCCAAAGTGTCCAATTCATTAATCAACATGCAGTCTTTCAGAATTTAAACATGTGGTTCAATTTATACAAACTAGGTTAAATAAGTACAGAGCATAATAAGAATTCATTCATGACTCAGTTTTTCCTGTGTGTATTTTTTTCAAACCGCAATAAAGAGATCTGTATGTGTATGGCTCCATCTCAGATATATTATTAACTTATTAGGTATGAATTACATGCCTCAAACCTTGTTCCATTTTTGCTTACTTTACGATAATTCCATAAATATCTAGATATTTAAGAATCAACACATTTGAATAAAGCATCTCTTGTAAATTGTGAATAAAACATTCCTTAGTTATAAAGCTGTGGTAACATTTTAAAGTTAACTTTGAAGAATAAGTGAAAACATATTTTCAGGGGTTGGAACAAGAGAGTTACATTTTTAAAACAACTCAAAGGCTACAGAAAGACTCTACCAAAGGCACATTTGTAACTCAGCCTAAGAATAGCCAGCTTCCTTCAAGGCTTTATTTCAGACTCTTATTCTCTCAGGCAGTTGCATTAATGTAATGACATTTATATCACGGCAGCTGTCAAACAGAATCAGCCCTTTTAAGATATGTCCAGGTATGTTATGAGAAATGTTAGAAAAAAGCAAAACAAAACAAAAAAATTCCCACTGGTACTGAGTTCTGAACAAAGCGTCTTCCTACTGAGCTACATCCACAGTCCTTTTTACTTTTTAGAACAGCACCTCATTAAGTCGCCAAACTGCCAAGGCTGAGATTACAGGTGTGTGCTCTTTCTTGCTTTTCAAGGTCATTTATTTTTAGAAGATAAACTAGGTTATGTTCCAACTTTCAAAAGAACATGTGTTTCTCTTCCAGTAAACAACATACTCTCTGGAAATACTGAATACATAAGAAAGCAGTAGTTGATCTTCACTACCTAACATTATTGTGCATATTGAATATTTTTTAAAAACTGAGGTTTTTTTGAAAACAGCAAAATTTAGGTTCACAAGATTGCCAATGCCAAACAGTACTTAATACACCATGAGTAAGTCAGTGTTTTTCTGTCTTCTCAGTCTACTGATTTAAAAACTACTTCTGCCAACAGAAAATGTCAATGTAAATAAAGGATCACTTGTTTCCTTGATAGTTGACCATTAGTTGTTTAAAGCTCATATGGGCAGATGAAGATTTTTTCATTACCTCATTATTACAGTCAAAAAACAGAACAAAAGATACATCTGCCTTCCCATCCATGGTCTTGTTCCAACCTTGAAGATTGTCTTGATTTCTTGGAAACCCATCAATCAAGAATTTATTCTTCTGAGCATTGGCAGCCATTGTTTTATCCATTTCCTAAAGAAAAAAGATTTAGGTTGAATACTACACTGACAAAGGGCAGTAAGATAATGAATACAATGTTGTGTTATCCACTATGTATGTACCATAAGGGAAGAGTACACTGAAAAACAGATTGGGTGGAAATGAAACTATATTAACATGGCTGTCTCAAATGAATAGGGGTAGTGTATGTGCCCCTTTCCTGCTAGGCTTGAACATCAGGGTGGCACTATTAGGAGACCCTGTGGACCTTAGAGGGCTCCTTGTAGAGGTATGGAGGTCACCCAGGGCACACACTCCTGCCCCTCTTTGTGTTTTGTCTTCTTTCCTGATAATGAAGTGAGCCATTTATTCTACTATGAGCTCCTTGTCTTTATCAGCTGCACCCCCACCAGGGGCTCACAAGCAAATGCTCCACCCCATCTTAGACTGGAATTCTAAAACTAAAAGCAAAAATAAACCTTTCCTCTTTATAAGTTAGTTACCACAGATAACTTATTATAATGACAGAAAACTAGTAACAACATTACATTGGTCAGCTTTGTTGTTGCCAAAACAAAATACCTGACATCCACAAGTTAAAGAAAGGAGGAGAGGTTTTGTTTGGCTCAGTTCAGTTTTGATCCATGGTCAGCAGGATTTAGGAGGAAGAGTGTCGTAAAGCAAATCTATGCACTTCACAACAGTCAGGAAGTAGGGTGTGGGAAGAGGGTCAAAGGCACGCTCCTAACAACCCCCAGCAACCCGAATGCTCCAAATGGGTCCACCTCCTAACAGTACATTCAGTCACAAACATCAGGGGATTAATCTAGTGATGAGTACATCACTTCTTCTGGAGTCCAAGAGTTCAGATAAGTTGACAACATGAATTGGTGCAAGCATATAAGGCACTTTCACATGTAAATTCACAAAGCTGCAAATAAATAATAAAAGCAGCAGTAAAAGGAAAGTAACCATTAGCTAAGATCTTTGCATGGGCAACAAGAGATGGTCTTGCCCTCCCTTTGCTTTTCCTCCGTCATTCTGCTGTGGTTAAAAGTATGTTACTTCCGGGCTGGAGATTTAGCTCAGTGATTCCGGCGCCTGCCTTGCAAACGCAAGGTCCTGAGTTTAATCCCTGGGAACCACATACAATGTTGGGCGTAGTGGCTCACACCCACCAGCAATCAATACCACATACCACAGTGCCAGGTGTGTTGGCTCACACCTGTAATCCCAGCACTAGGGAGGCAGAGACAGGAAGATTGCTGAGTTCCAGGCTTGCCTGGGCTACATAGTGAGCTCAGGGCCAGCCTGAACTACAAAGTGAGACCCTGTCTCAAAAAAAAAAAAAAAGTATGCTACTTCCACAGCTGCTCAACTTGGTATCATACAAGTACAATAGCAAAAATCCTCAGGCTGAGCGGTGCACAACTATAATTCTAGCACTCAGGCTGAGGCAAGATGATCACCATGAGATTGAGGCCAGCTGGGATACACAGTGAGTTCAAAGCCAGCCCAAACTCCATAATGAAAAAATCAAACCAAACAAAAAACTTTGGACAGATATAAAAACAGTGTTAGCATTACTAATAACTGAAGCCAAGTAAGTCCAAATGCCACTAACTGTCCAAAAACATACGAAGGAAAAACTTATACTCAGAAAGAAAGACCAACACAATTCAGCATCCTCTTCCAAAGTCTGCATTTAGATGAAATGTGGGAATGGGAGGTGCAGATTCCTAAACTCCAAACTCTTGCCACTTCCAGTCACCATAGGAATAGAGATGCCTGGTTTTCACAAACCCTGCAAGGGTCTCTTGCCCAAAGAAACTGGCATTCATTGCCCTCCATGTTCAAACTTTCCTGGTTCCTCAAGATGAATCTGACTGCTGGGACCCCTGATTACTTTCCCAAGGCTTTATTCCAATATTTAGCTGCTTCTAATCATAAAACTTCTACAAAACAATTGGGCTTTTGTTAAAAGCTCTTCTATATCAACTATGATAGTGGAAGATATCTAAAGAAGTTCTTCTTAACACTTCCTACCAGGAAACATGAAGGACAAGGCCACCGCTCTTGCCCATAGGGGGTTCACCATGTAGTAGAGGCAGGGATGTGTGGATAGCACAATTCCCTAACAAGGCATGCAAAGGATGCTACAATGAAACAAAGAAATAAGCCCAAGTGTCTAAGAAACTGCCAGAGACAGATTTATCAGACTGCCGGCAGTGGGATTTACATCATGAATAATAAAATGGCAAGCAGACAAGAGAAATGTCTGCTAGATAGTGAAAAGCAGATGTATGAAAGCTGAGAAATGAGAAAGCAGACAGCTCTGATGAATCCAAATTAAGAAGGTATAACTGAATCTTAAGATCCATGTCAAAAGTAATGGGAGACATGACAGTAAAGAAATCAGATTAAAGTGAGAGTGTTGATAGAGAAAAGAGATGAACAGAGAGGATGAAGAAAGGGTACCTGGAAAGACTTGCTCACTGAAAGGATCCTAGAAAGTGAGGAAGACAGAGAATATAGCTCCCATAGTTCTGCTTTGAGTAGCTGACAGAACCAATAACCAAGACAGGAAATAAAGTAAGATCACCTTCTAGTAGATACACTCAGGCTCTGACATTGATATTGAAACAATGTGAGACATCTAGCTAAATGCTTTCTAGTCAGAAGTATGTTGGAATTCAGAACAAAGACTCGTTCTGAAGCTGTAAATGTCAGCACTGTTAGCATAATAAAAAGTGTGGACATAGTTAAAATAATCTAGCAATGTGTACACAGGAACTGGAGGATCAAGAAAAAACCCTGAGAAGCACAGTTTAAGAAACTTGCAAAAGAACAGAAGTTATTAGAGACTGAGAAATACCAGTTGCTGGACTGGGATGAGAATTAACAGAAATGATGTTATAAGGAACAAAAAAGGAATGAATTTTGATAGACAGTGATTAGAGGTATATGCTAGAAGAAAATAGTGCCTAACAGTATCTCCTTGACTTGAGAGACAATAGCAGCAGCAGCAGCAACACACAAAAACAATTTCGATGGAACTGGAAACAGAACTTCACTGCAAGGGGTTGAAAAGTAGGAAGTAAAGAAGTAAAAAGAAGGTAGACTTTCATACTGCTCAGATATAATTCAGAGAAAGACTATTTCATCTAGGGTATAAAGAGACAGCATTTATTCTGGTATGGAAGCAGGTTATTCCAACCTCCAGGAAAAGAGCTAAAACAGTGTGCTATTAGCCAAGTGTAATCCTGGCCCTCAGGAGGCTGAGACAGAAAGACTGCAGCAAATTCAAGGCCATCCTAGGCTATATGAGGAGCTCAAGTCCAGCCTGAATTACATTGCAAGACCCTGTCTCAAAAACAAAAAAACCCTAACAAACAAACAAAAAACAACAACAAAAAAGAAAGTGTGTATTTGCCATCCTTTATCCTTAAAGATGTGTGGTTCCACCCAGATGCTTACATCTTTCTCCCATTAGGCTTTAGAAATTTGCTGTTCTCCTTCACTGTTTATGGCAGAAGACCCGGCAATGGCTGTAATCTTCAGCAAAGCGTTACCAAGTACATGCCAGGTGTCTGTTTTTAGATGCAGTAATTTAGTTTGACAGCTACCAAATATTACCACTGCACACTGATGATGGTGATGCATGTGCCAGAAAAGACTGAAAGAATATCAATAATGAGAGGCTGCAAATAAAATAAAAATGAGAAAAAAAGAAATGAAGATTTGTCAGAAAGGAGAAAGAGAGGTTAAGGAGAGACAAGGCAGAGGGAGAAGAAAGAGATATGGAGGGAGAACAAGTGTCCGAACCTTGGGAACGAGGACGTAAGTGGACACGTGGGACTGTTAAACTACACAGAGCCAATCCAGACCTAGGCAGAGACCCCTGGCTGCTCAGTCTCTTCCTGGCAAAGTGGAGTTTCCAGTTCTGCCATTCTCTGACATGGGGACCACCTTCCAAGCACAAGAAATTCAATGCTCAGAACTTTCATTACTTGAATGAAAAGTGGATTTAATTTCTCATTTCCTGGCTGGTTTGAACTGGTGACATTCAAACTCCTTACCCTCTTTAATAAACTGATAGTTATCTCGACTGGCACGATCTTTCCCTCCTTAATGTACTTTTCAATGAGTTCACCATACTGTGACTCTGGGTTCTTCCTCTCATCACGAAGAAGTTCTCCTGCAGAAAGGTGTGTGTAACCGTATTTCTGAAACAAACAGCACATAAGGAAAATAATCATAATTCAATCAACTCAGTAGTAGGACTTTACATTTTTCTTTGTGCTCATCTCTATATTCAATAATAAAGTTTTTCTATAATAAAGTTTTGTTTTGAATTGAATAACAAAAGAAATTTCAGAGAGATTTCATATAATTCAGTTTGGTTATTAGTAAGCACCCTTATCCTTCATAGCCATAACATTCATGCATCATTAAATCATTCCATAATTAGCTATTTACTGAAGGCATTAACATCTCATTATATTCTTTCATGCATATAACCAAAAGTTTAAGTTAATTAATATTGCTCAGAGGCGTGTCTAACAAAAACCTGAGTGCACATCTGTAATCCCAGCTATTTGGAAAACTGAGGCAGGAGGATTCAAATTCATGGCCAGCCTTGACAACTTAATAAGACTCTCTGAAAATAAAAAAATAAAAAGGGCTGGGGTTGTACAGTGAAAAGGCTTTGGATTCAATCCCCAATGATGGAGAAAAATAATCTGTATGACTCAAAGTAAAACCAAACAAAAACCAAAAAAACCTTGCCATTGTTGGCTATACCTGCCTTCTGTAAAAATCTCTGCTTTTTAAAAGTCAACATCTCTAAACTGAGTGGCTGAGGCTGTAATTCAGTGATAGGGCACTTCTCTCTCACATGCAAGGCCTTGGGTTCCATCCCCAGACAGCCAGAGAAAAGAGTCCAAATTGAGTTCATAGCCATTTATACAAATTTCATTTTTTTGCTTCCTTCCCTTTGGCAGTAAAGAGCACAAGTCCTACTTTCTCCTCAGACCACTCTGGAACACGTTCACATAATCAAATGTAGCCTAAGAGTGTCACTGTCTCTCCACTTAGACCAGCATGTCCCTTACCACACCCCAACATCCATTTCCTTGAAATGGCCCCAACATTTGTAAAATGGGAATATGGGTACTGTCCTTATGACTAAATGAGAAATGTATATGAAATGCCTACCACAGCCTGACACATATCAAGGGATAAACGCTATCAATCATCTCTTTGCTATCCTGAAGACACTTATAAATGATCTCAAATTCTCTTTGTATTGTAGAGCACTGTACAAGGATATTTGTGTCAAGGGTGAATAGCAGGTTAAGTGGTGGTCCCATAAGATTATAACAGAGCTAAAACTTCTCATTGCCTAGAGACACTGTAGCTGTTACACTTTTGACGCACATGTTCACAGTGATGCTAAATCCTAAAACAAATTAGGTGTATAAACTAAGGAACCATTGTACTAGTTGAGTGTGGTGGCCACACCCATAATCCCAGCACTTGGGAGGTCAAGGCAGGAGGATTAAGTACCAGGCCAGCCTGAGTTATGTAGTAAGTTCGAGGTCAGCCTGGACTGCTGACTGAAACTATGTCTCAAAAAACCTCCAAATTAATTAATTAATCAACATTTTATGAACTCAGTATGACATGTTGCTGTGGCAGCAACCTTACACACCTACTGAGTGTCTTCGCCACTTCGGGAGGCCACATGAAGTGAGTGACACACTCCATACACTGTCTGCATCTGTATAACACAGTGCATGGTATTTGAACAGTAAGTCCCCCAATTAATGCTTCTCTCAGACCTCATTTCCATTTTACTAGAGATGCAAGATTTAACAACAATACTTCTGAAAAATGAGATATTAGGTGATTTTGTTGGTGTGTAAACATCAGTGTCCATGTACAAAGATGGATAAAATGTCACTAAACGTCTAATCATATGGGATCAAGTCATTTATGTGGCCTGTGCTTGACTGAAGGATTACTGTATCAGGCATGAGTGTATATATACACACATTTTATTTTATTTTTAAATGGATTTTATTGGCTTTTTTTTGTTTTGTTTTGTTTTTTTTTGAGACAGGGTCTCGCTTTGTAGTTCAGGCTGGCTCTGAGCTCACTACGTAGCCCAGGCAAGCCTTGAACTATTGGCACATTTTATATACAGGTTGTGATCACAATGGACATTGAGAATTTGTACCGGTACATGACATGACTTACACACATTTTAATGATGGCTGTGGTTTACGTCTAGATGACTCTCCAGGGTTGCATGAGCTCATAGGTGGGGGTCCGGTAATGATCATGAGGGCATGATACTCATCAGTGGACTGATCTGAGGAGCAGTTTATAGCTAGAAGTGATGCTGGGCGGTGAGGCCTAGTTGACCAGGTTGGTCACTGGGAGAGTGGCCTGCAGGGGATGTACTTTCCTCCTTTCTCCTCTGATCACTCTCTGCCATCCTGTTTTAGAGCCAGCCAGCTGTGGACCAAAACCCTACAAACTGTGAGCCAAAGTAAACCTCTCCTTTAATTGGAATTTCTGGCATTGTGTCCCAGTGACAAGAATGTAACTAAGACAATGGTTTGGAAGAAAAAACAATCAAGGGGGCATGAGGCGATAGATGTGATATCTTATTGAAGTTATTATTACAAGGGCAATAGTTATTATTACTAAGGACTAACAAGTAGTACATTAACTCGGAATAAGTCACAAGGAAGGCTGTGGTATTGGGACTGCTGCATTTGATCAGACAGAGTAAGGAAACAGTACAGTCTAAGACATAATTCTGAATAACGACAAACTTCTCCCTCCACGTGAACTTACATGTTCACTTTTACTAAATCAAAAGAACTGTAGAAGAGCCTTCAATCTGATGAATGGGTGTTCACACCACAGCACGAGATGTGCCTCCCTGAAACTGTGTTACCAATGTCAGCACATTACCTGCATCTGACATGGAAAAACAAAAAAGAACTGCAGGATCCATTTAAAAATGTTTTTAGTCTCTGATATTAGAGCATTCAAAATGTTAGAGGAAGGGGACAGAAAAAGAATTAATTACCAACTTCCCATGATGAATATAATCATTATGTATTAACAAACATGTACTAATAAAAATTTTTAAAAATATAAGTATAATCTATGTATGAAAGAGTATACCTAATGCTTAGTTATAACAATTATCTCACCCCAAATTCTTAAAACTCCCTCAGGTTATTACTTTCTCTTATATGTACAATAAATATTTGATATCTTTAATTTCAGTGTTAAGATCTGGGGTACCTCCCTTCCTCCTTCTCTTTCTTTTATACTGGGTACTAAACCCAGGGTCTTCATACTGAACTAAATCTCTATCTCTTTGATTTTGTTCAAGATACATCTCATTGTGTTTCCCAGGTTGGCCTTAAACTTGGGTCCTCTTGTCTCAGTCTCCTGTTTTTATTTGTTTGTCTATTAAGACAGGGTCTCACTTAAGACTGGTCTTGAATTCACTATGTAGCCCAGACAAGTCTTGAACTCATGGTGATTCTCCTGCCTCAGCCTCCTGAGTACTGGGATTACAGGAGTGCACCACCATGCTCTTTTACAGTAGTTTGTAAGCAGCTAAGCACGGTGGCATGTACCAGTAATCGAGGCACTCTGGCAGGCCAAAGCAAGAAGATCTCAAATTTGAACCTTGCCTAGGCAACTTAGTAAGACCCCAAAATAAAACAAACAAAAAAGCTGGAGACATAGTGTAAAGGCCTTGAGTTTAATCCACCCAAGTAATGTAAGGTGCAGTAGGATAGGTGAGGGTAGGAAAGGAAGAGGTGTTTCAACAGCTCACCTTACAAAAGCCAATTTGTTTGATTACCCAAGCTATGATGATGCCTGAGGCAATAGTAAGTTTTTTTATTTGGACTGAAGAAGATATACATTTTTAAAATTCTGTTTCTATTGCCCAAAGTTGTTCATTCAACTTGTTCTTGCTACTAAACAGTAAGCTAACTGTAAGGTAGTCAGAAAAAGAAAACTAAGTATTTGCTGACTGAAGTAGGGTATAAAGTTGAACAATGACAACAAAAAAAAAATAATATGGTCTGTCTTGTCATTTAGACTCTTCCACTAGAATAAAATGATCAAAAATTTATAAAACTGGGCCGGAGATTTAGCTCAGTGGTTCTGGTGCCTGCCTCGCAAGCGCAAGGTCCTGAGTTCGATCCCCGTGACCACATACAATGCTGGGCGTGGAGACTCACGCCCACCAGCAATCAATACCACATACCACAGTGCCGGGTGTGGTGGCTCACGCCTGTAATCCCAGCACTTGGGAGGCAGAGACAGGAGGATTGCTGAGTTCGCGGTGGCTTGCCTGAGCTACATAGTGAGCTCAGGGCCAGCCTGAACTACAAAGCAAGACCCTGTCTCAAAAAAAAAAAAAAAAAAAAAAAAAA